>JAAGVU020000078.1:8921280-8932725 GCA_011763525.2 Mormyrus iriodes | reverse complement strand
TTGGTTGATTAGATAATTGCATTAATGAGAAATTGAACAGGTGTTCCTAATAATCCTTTAGGTGAGTGTATATAGTTATATTACTCAAAACTGGGGTGGTAAAAAGGGCGGCTGATGATTTTGTTATAGTGACAAATGCCACCCTATGCCATCCCAGTAAATCTGTCTATGAGATAAAGGATGAACAACAAGAATTTGAGAAGGGTAGGAAGCTCAGCAGTATGATAAAGTGTGAGCATTTCAAAATGTAAAACTTTTAACATAATACTGTGACAGCCAATTTTAGGCAGTATCTCAAAAGCCAGAAATAAACTTCTAGTCTCTTCATTATAAGTCTATAAATATTGTATTACAGTCGTTGTATTTCACAGCCTTCGGGGAATACTTATGGTCTTAGCACCGGTCCACCGCCACCGGCGTCTACACTGCTGCCACAGACACTTGGGTATATAAGGCAATAACTCAAAATCTGTTTTAAGGATGTTTTTCCAACTTAGCACAGCCATTGTATAACTGATTACATTTTGAGACAGGTCATCCCAAAATTGATGCAGTAGCACAGTTTTGACAGACGACAGATATAAGCCCAATAGCCATTTGATGGATCATTTTCAAACTTTGCGGAGGCATTGTTTGTGTGTGTGTGTGGGGGGGAACTGATTAAATTTTGAGACCAATTTCCCCAAAACGGAAGCAGTGCCACAGTAGTGATAGCAAAATAGGCACAGTTTTGACACTTGTCCCCATTTAGATGGTGATTCAATAAGTTTTTGACTGATCTCTTCAAAAGTATGCAGAGGCATTGTATGGGTGCCAAACTGGAACTGATCAACTTCTGAGACAGATTTCCCCAAAATTGAAGTGTCGCTTAGTGGCAGCAAAGGGAAGGGTGAAAGCAGGTGACATTTGACCTTGTGAATGTGATAAGTCAAAAAGTATATTGGGGATATTATTACTGCTTCGTAAAAACATTATATGAATGAAGCGCTACACCTGTTTTCATTTTCAGACAAATTATCCCAAAAATGAAGCGCCAAATGAAGCACGGTGTGATACCAACGGAAGGAAACGGCGGCTGTAGAAGACACTTGGTCTTTTAAACACAGTAACTGTAAAAGTACTATAAGGATCCTTTTCAACTTTGCAGGAACATTGTAGGGTTTTCGGACTAGAAGTGACCAGATTTTGAGAAAGCTCACCAAACTGAAATAGTGCCTCATAATGATTCCTAAATGTGTGCGTACAAATCACTGGTACACAAAGCAAATTGATGTTTATCACTTGTGCCCTTGTTTCTCGGCTCCTCTGTTGTATGAACCTTTGGTATCCCTTGATTACCCTCACCAGCTCTTCAGTGTTCCTAGTCCTTGGTGTTTGTTAACTGCCAACACTTGTCTCTTGTTGAACCTTGTCATGTGTGTTTAAGTGCCTGCCCATGCTCTATTCCTCAGTTGGTCATTGTTTTTGTGTGTTTTCTGTTTTTACTGTGTGCTTTTCCTTCTGGTTTCTATGTATGTTGTTGTCTTCATTTACTGGCTGTTCCCCATATTTGTGAGAGTTAATTTTGCCTTGTATTCTCCATATATGCTCCTTGCTGAAACCCCTTTCCCAGTTAGCTAGTGCTTGGTTGTCCACCTGCTTAGTTTAGACCACTCGAAGTCCCTTTGATTGCTGGTTCCTTTTGAGTTCAGTGTATTAGCAAAAACCCCATTGTCTGAACGCCGTACCATGTATTGTCCTTCTGCCATGCCCTGGTGCCTTCACAATGGGCAAGCATAAGGATCGAGCAACTTTAATAAGGGCCAAATTGTGAAGGCTAGAAACTGGGTCAAAGCATCTCCAAATGGCAGGACTTGTGGGCTGTTCCCAGTTTGAAGTCGTCAGTTCCTCCTAAAAGTGGTCCAAGGAAGTCCAACCGGTGAACCGGTGATGGGGTCATGGGTGCCCAAGGCTCAGTAATTAATGCGCATGGGGAACAAAGGCTAGCCCGTCTGGTCCAATCCCAGAGGAGAATCACTATTGCACAAATAGCTGAAAAAGTCAACGCTGGACATGATAGAAAGGTGTCAGAACACTGAATGCATCGCAGCTTGCTGCGGAGGGGGCTGCTTAGCTGCAGTGCCCATGCTGACCCCGTCCACCTCCGAAAATACCTACATTGGCACTTGAGCATCAGAACTGGATCATGGAGCAATAAAAGAATGTGGTTTGGTCTGATGAGTCACATTCTCTGTTAAATCAAGTGGCCGGCTGGGTACCTCTATGCTGTTGACCTGAGGAAGAAATGGCACCAGTTAAACATACTTTGATTTGTAAATACTGTTCTTCTTGATTGTCGCTAAAACTTTGTGTGTGTGTGTGTGTGTGTGTGTGTGTGTGTGTATTTATATACACATTATAAATAAGAACGTAATGCAGTACAAAGCATCCTTAATGCATATACTGCCCATTAAAATGCATTACAAAGGGATCTACAGTGCATTGTAGATGAGAGCTGTGCAGTCATAATGCATAATAAACATGGTAATAATGTGTTATGCCTTTCTTATAAATATTTATACCCATGTTTATGATGCTTTATAAATGCAGTATAATGAATTCTGAATGTTTATAAATGATTAAAAACATGGCCTTAAGTGTTACCATGAAATATATAAAAGACATTTTCAAACATGAACATTAAAACATACACAAAAGAATGCAGGTAATCAGTTAATTGTTAATATAAGTGGAATGAGCAATGAATGAATAACTATACATTCATACCTGCATATCATGACTAGGAATCACAGCATTCAGGTAAAAACATATTCATTAACATTCACATTTCCAGGTGATTCATTCAGTATTTCTAGAAATTGTACAAGTTTGTGAGTGTGGGACGAGTATGGATTAGATGGGCAGAGCAACTGACTGGGCTGTCGGGGAAATATAATGCTGTCATTTCCGCCAGCACCAAATCTAGTTGAATGCATTCACAGATGGTGCTGAGTGGTAAGTGATATTTTTGCTCTCTGGTTGAAAGAAAGGGTTTGGGGAAGTATTACTTGGGTGTTTATTCCAGGAAACCTAAAGAGAGAGAGGAGCAGATAGCTTATGAGGTTGAACTTGGTATTCAATAAGCAGTATTCAATCAAATTCCTCAGCTTGAACAGGAATCTCTTACAAATAATGGAGCAATTATTACTTGACGTATAATTTTAATTGGCTTAATTATGTAAAATGACTATAAATAACAATGATTGAGCCAAAAACAATCTCCGTAGGCTCATTTTAAAATAGTACAGTAAACAAAACATAATCTACAAAATTATTTTCTGAAGAAAAACAACATGCATTAATGCAGGGTTTCTCAATCCAGTCGTTGTGGACCCCCAGGCGATCCACGTTTTTGCTCCCTCCCAATTCCCTGGCAATTGGGAGAGAGCAAAAACATGGACCGTTGTGGGTCCACGAGGACTGGGTTGAGAAAAAACTGCATTTATGCATTCTTAAAACATTAATTATACGAATACATTTTATTAATATTTATCTAACGAAGACAGATCTGTCATGTATATGTTCTTTCTTCATATAATTTTCAAGGTACACTTTAACTGAATTTATTTTTAAATGATTTATTTTTACTGTCACACATGCACAGTATGTGGTCTTTGGCACATTTAGTCACAATTCATTCAGAAAGACCCCCACATACCAAGCATTTTTAAGATTCCATTTCTTTTACAACACATATTCATCAGTTTAACGATATAATACAGTTTTAACAATGGTTCTATTGAAGGCAGCCTGTATTAAAATGGGACCAGGTGTTGAGCAGTGATGAAAACTCTCTGTTCTGGCCTGGTTTGATCATAGTGAGAAAGCCAAGAACCAAGCTTTTTAATGAAAATTCAATCTACACAGAAAGTCTTTCCTGAAAGCGAGTGTTGTCTGTTGTCTCCATCTGGTAACTCTTGTATATATTTCTGTGTTCCAAAAGAATCACTGTGCATTTATCAGTGTTTAATTTAACTCTGAATACACTCAAAATGCATGTCTCACTTGCTGGCTCTTTTATGTCACCCAGGAAGCTGCCTGTTTTGTGTATCTCAGTTGTTTTCTGAAAATATAACTAACGATATTGCTCATTTAAAGGTGGGATAATCAGTATATTGAGGACAATACACTAGTAAATCTGTGCTTTTGAAATACCAGCCACTAGCTCCCTCTTTTGCGTCAAAGCTCTTGATCTCTTCTGGCAAATTCGCCTCAGCTTTATCGCCAGTTTAATCGTTAGCACTGGGTGGTTGTATGCTAATTGGGTAGCAGTTTATGTCAGATTTTTCTTGTTTCTGATTGAATGTTGCGATGCCTGAAACCAAATATCTGGCACCCATGAAGATGCTCTGTGTATGTGGAGTTTGCAGGATCTCCATCCTTCCAGGTTTCCTCTGGGTATTCCGGTTTTGTCCTGTAGTTGTAGTTGACATGTAGTTAGGCAACCTGTAGTAAGATTAACGATTTTTAGTGAAAGCATATTTGAGGGGGCATCTCTGGAGAATGAGTCAGGTTACTTAGGTAATTTCTGTTAATATATTCCAACTAGCTGTCTCTTTAGTAGCACTGCTAAAGATTTTGGGTCCCAAGAAAGCATATCATATTGGTCCCCCACCCCAGACCACTACGTTCCAAATTTTTTGGAATCCTCATAAATCCTCCTGCCTGTGCCCCCTTATGATGCCCCGGTGTTTGGTCTGCTCCTCCTGAATCCCATCAGAACCAGTGAGCCAAGCACGTTTATTTATTCTCCTACATACATTCCAGAGTTTTCTTCTTATATCTTGCCCAAATAGCTGCTTTATTTTTTGTGTTTTATATTTGCACTGTAAAAACCGAAAACCCATTAGGCAAGAAAAAACAGAACAAAACACTTTTTTTTATCCATATTCTTGTGTTGCCCCCCCCCCCAGCTGGAGATGACATTACAGTGCAAATAATACAGTGGTTTGACCTAATCAGAGATATGCCGGTCCATTTTGTCATGATATTTGTAATCTGTAGTTGTGTCTTGTGAAGAATGAAGATATTATTTTCAATTTGGTTCGTTTATTTATTTTTCGGGACTTTTAATCTTATTTTTTAATGATTTATTTCTCAGCCATTCTGATAAGGAGTCAATGAAAATTTCTATAATATTATTTCAGTTATGGATGCTACAGCTAAATCATATGCATGTAATGAATTTATCTAATTTCCAATCATAGAAGACATTAATTAATACTTTCTGAACCACATATTGTAAATTAAGGTTCCGACGTGAAGCAGATGTGAACTGGTGAGCGAAAACATTATAAATGTATAGAGAGAAATGCTTTGGGACGTTATTCTATTTGACGACATTACAGACAATGCCATATAGCAATGGTTCTTAATCTTTTTTCTTATCAAAAGACCCCCCCATGTGTCTAGGAAAACATGTTTGATCCCCTTACACAGATTATGATATTACTTCTCTTGTACACGTTCTGCAATGATGATGAAAAATTGCCAATGTTTATTACTTTAAACATATTTTAATTTGGTTACACTGCCAAACAATGTAGTTTCTCCTGAACATGACTCAAGGTGTCGCGCCAGTATGTCCACAAACACTCCTTTTTCCTCGGTTTATGACATTGCTCTCAAGTCAGAAGGTGAATGTTTACGAACAAAAAAATGTATCTAAATACAAAATTTATTTTTCATATACAAATGGCTCTACAATCATAATCCTGACAATGATTAAAAAAGTGCAATAGAATGCATTTTCCCCAAATTATTGTCTGGTGTCTATACAGAAGGCATGTGAATTTAGTTTGGTCAAAAAATACCCAGAAGTGGTTTTACAGGTCCATTAACAACCCTGCAATTTGACCCTAGAATGAAACAGGCAGAAGGTTCCAGAAGGTTGTGGTTTCAAATTTGGTGGCCGAAAGAGTAATCAAGTTACTAACCCAAACTGCTCCAGAAGTTCCGGATGCTGACTAAGCTTCATCTCTGACTCATAATATCCCACTCTTATATGTTGTCCTGGACAATTGTAAGCAACTGCAAAAATAAATGTAAAAGGCTCTCATACGTCAGTCTTTTGTTGCAGGTAAATCTATGTAAAATAGACGATACAGTTTAACAATTAATCATCTTGATTAAGATATATCAGAACTGCAAAAAGTACAACTTAACCCCTGTGTTATTTTTGGGGTCTAAGTGACCCCAGTCCATTTTCAAAATGAGGTTAAATTCTTTAGATTCTAGAATTTCGAACGGAAGAAGTAAAATACACAAGGGTTAACGTAATGATAATATTATCATGATTACTATTTCCACCTATTTGTGTTGTGCAATGTTTTCTGTTACAGTATTTTGACCCTGGGTTTGTAAGTGTAGATTTCATTATTGTGCATTCTGCACCCTGTCTTTCGTGTTTAATATTGTCTCCTCATGATGGTGCATGTTATATGTAGGCCTACAGTAATATGTGGTACTTAAATGCAAACATGAATTGCTTACATTATAGGGACATGCTGAGGAAAGGAACTTCCTTCACTTGGAGGAGGATTTTAATAAACATCAAAAGGAATTCCAGGCTCTCTGTGAAAAAAATACAGAGTATGTACCAGAGCTGGAAGATTACAGTAGGAACATTGCCCAGAGGTTGGTGTTATCTTCTTGTTATTATTTCATGAATTATATCACTAAGTCAGTCAACCAATCATTTAAGTAACTGACTGATTAAATGAGGAAAAAAACAGACACACATCACTGAAATTCTACACACTGTAATAAAAAATGTCTCGGGTGTAAAAAATAATAAAATGAAAAAAATATATCATAAACACCACTGAAGTAGTAGATTTATTTTTGAAGAAGAAAATATTACTTTACGGACAGTTATTTCATCTTCTTGAAATTTTATTTTAAGACTGTAAGAGGTCAAACATTTACAATATAGGTGACGTAAGGTAAGTGATTTTATTTTAAAATACAGACTTTGCTTATAAAATAACTCAAATCTAATTCATTTGTATGCATTAAAATGCATAGTGATATTTACCCAGATATTGTTCCACCAAAATCTGGTTAATCTCTGCACAAATACTAAAACTTAACTGCCTATTATGGATGGGAATATACATATATCAGCAGTCATGCTTGAGAGCAATGCTGTTCAAGACCTGCACAGATTTAAGGAACAGCTGTAGCACTCTAACTACTGGCTGAAAAATATTAAAGTCAATAATACTTCCACTTGTTAATTAATGTTTGGGTTATAAGCTATAAAAAGTATATTCTTTTTTTAATTTGAGCTAATAAAGATTTTCTGTTTCCATTTATAATCATAATACCGTAATACAAAACATGAGCTACATTCCATGAACCAGGTGGAGCCTACTCCCAGGATGGAATGCAACACCACAACAGTCAGAAGTACAGGCAGTGTACAGGCCCTGTAAAATACATTAACAGCTATATAATCAATATATAAAGCTATATAAACAGTCAGAACGACTTGTCCAGTCTTGTTTTCCGTCTATGTTCAAGCATTGTTTCGTGCTTGTTTTTGTTTGGTTTATGTTGCTACTTTGATCTATGGTTCAGTTTTGTTTGATTTGTCCAGGGGACGATGCAGGTTACTCTGACGCACAACTTGGTTAGTCGGTTCCTTTGCTTAGAACGTTCTTGTTTGTGTTCTTCTCTCTGCACCTGGGTCCTGGAAAGTTCATCTCAAGCTGAGAACCGCCTACCTGTCAAAGTATCTTCAGTGCTAAGTACGCTCATCTTCCATCTTGGAAAGGTGTCAGTTGTGGGCCAATGATGGCAGATGGTGACTTGACTTGGTGTTAGTTTGTCTTTTGTTCTATCCATTACTGTCACAGCTTCATAGTTAAAGTATGTGAATTTCTTTGGTAGGTTGTTTTTTTCAGACTGGGAACACTCAAAATTTTTCCCATATAAATTAATGGCAATTGCTTCTTTGCCTTACAACATTATGTCTTATGAAAGGTTTCATAGGATCAGTCTACTTCTGGATATTGGGGGAAACTTGTATTTGAGCGGACATGCAAGTTCTGCATGATAGCAGTTCAGGATGATTAATAACACTGGAACTTGAACACAATTTTTTTATACCTCTCTTTTGTTTGTGGAGGAACTTTTTTGAAGAGAATTTGTTATTGGGAAAAAGAATATTTCTGAAGTAAGAAATCATACTAAGAAAGGCCTGGGGGAACTTATGTTTGTCACGACTTGCAGGATGAAGTACTCGAGGACAGGCGTGGTAGCAAAACAAAAAGGGGGTTTAATGAACACAAAAGAACAGAAACTTGAAATAAACTGGACCACGAGGGATCAAAAAGGAGAGGAGTGGAGCGGGGAAAGGCACAGGCTGACGAGAGGGCTGGACTTCACTTACTGGACTGGGGAATACAGCAGTGAGAAGCAGGCATATACGGAACAAACAAGGGAGCTAATGAGAGGCAGCTGGGAGTGAATAAGGGTTAGAAATGAGAGAGAAGGCAAACAAGTAACAGGCGTGACTTGTTAGGGTCAGGCCAGGGAAGGGAGAGGAGGGTCTGGTGGACATGGTGGGCAGGACATGACAATGTTGCACTGTATGTCATGTCATGTTATGTTAAGAATTAGAACGTTTTTATTGGTTATATTGCTTCATGAGTAAAAATTAGCTTTATACATAAAAATCAGCTATTTTCAGTCAATTTCCAACATTTCCATAAGAGTCCGTAATTTTTAGAAGAGTCTAGAATTTTCATGCATTTTTGACTTGGGAACTAGCAAATTTGGTGTGATACTCAACAATTTCCAACAAGGAGGTGTTTCATATTCCACTGGGTCGAAATGTGAATGAGAACGGGAGAAATATGTTGCAAGCAAACAGTGGGATATGTGAAGTCACACCTCCCTGTTATTCTTCTGCATTTGCCAGGAGGAACAATGCTTCCTTCAATGATGATTTGAAAAGGTCCACTAGAGTAACATAAAGTGCTGCATATATGCTCACATTACTGACACAGGTGTGGACTATCAGTGCCTCAGCCATTAGACATTGTTATCAGAAGGGCAGCTTTCATGAAGTTGGTGTTACGGGTGAGCAAAGCCCAGTAGTCTGGGGATTATTATCATTGGCTGTAAGAAGGCAAGAATTATTGGTAATTATAAGGAGCAGATAAGTAGACAGAACACCAGGGTCAATGGAAATGCAAATTCGAAACCACTCTTCGAGATAAAATATGGATTGATCATTTTAAACATTGTAGCTAAACTGAGTAAAGAGATTTGGTATTTCAGAAATAACCGTATAAACTGAAAAATCATAGATATGAATAAAACATTTCAATTCAGTAGCAAAAATTGTAGTATAGGATGCATGTACTTTAACATTGATGTGAAAGAATGTGCTGAATAGCACTGTACACAGATAAGCAGAGGAGAATACTGACATCTCCCGTGTGCTTCTGAACTGTTCCATCTGCCCTCTCTACAACAAAGGACCATTATCAAGTGGGATACAATGGTCGCATTCTGAAAAGAATATATATAAAGCATAGAATAATTTAGTCACAAAAGGTGTAGATAACCATATGCTGCCTGAGCTGGCTGAAAACCTTTTGAACCCCTTGTGCAAGTAATTTTACAGTAATATAATAGCAGTGAAATAGCTTTGGTCCATGCTTATGATGGAATTAGGTGCTGTATGATTCAGTAAAAATGGCAATCGATGTCTAATTTGTTTTTAATCTGTTCAAATTTATTATTAAAATCAATTAAAATAAATTCTTATAACAGCTCTTTTATAGTATAGATCTCCTTCTCTAAATAAGGGAGGAAATGTAATTGATGAGCATGAAATATTGCCACGCCTGGGACCAAAACAAATGTTTTTAAAGAGGTTATTTCAGTAGGAGACTGCAGTTAAGGAATGATTCTTCTACTGTTTGTGTCCTCCACCCCCCAACCCTGTAATGGATATGCAGTTTGGAGGTGGATGGAAATATGTGTGAGAAAAATGTGAATGAGTTCCCACTGGTAACAGGGAAGCACCTAGGGTTAGAACAATTATTTTTTAGCAAGCATGACACATAGGCAGGTATGGGTTCAAGGAGTGTCACCCCAGGAAGGCAATGATTATTAGAAAAACAGGATAGGTGGTGAAGGGCTGCATGGTCTGGCAAGTTCAGGCCGGTAGTTGACTCCAGTTGGGCCTCAGTTTCATTTGCTTTGGAGAGGGTATCACAGTACTTCAGCCAGGCTGCAGGTGGCAGCTAGACACCTGCCAAAGTACCTCTGAGGGCGTCTTCATTCTGAGTGCCGAGGGAGCCTCCCCAGACGAGAGCCAGCTGGAGCCGTTAGTGGGAACCAGGCGTGGAGAATTAGGGGTGGAGTGGCTCTCAACAGCTGGTCCAAAACAGAGGTGCTGAGATTTTGACAGGTGGATGCTGTCCATGGTGCTGATCGATGTTGGCGGCCACCTGTCTTTGGGCTGAGGCGGCGGTACATTCTGGTCTGCTGAGGCAGAATCATGACAGATATACAAGATAACATTAAAATAAGTACACAGATAGAAACATATTGTGCAAAACAAAGATAAAATGGAAAAACAGAACACATAGTACAGGGAGTCAACAGTACAGTCAACGTTACCAGAATTTTGGTTTCCCAATAAATCACACCAACATTGAAGAGAGAGTAGTTGATAAGACTAAGCCTGCCTGTCAGCTCTGTTATACTGAACTCAGAAATGTTACTGGAAACATATCCACTGCGCTAGCTCATTTGAGACAACATCAGCCGAGTGTGTGTACGACCTGAGCAAGGCAGAAATAACCTCTGCAAGTCATTTAAAGGCGTTTTTACCAGGAAATTCAGACCGGGCTAAAGAGGCAATTACTGCTATCGGGGTGTTTATCACTACAGAAATGCGATCATACTCAGTAGTAGAGCGCACCGGATTTAGAAGGAATTTTAGGTCATTATGATTATGATGTTATATTTTTGATTTTTGAATTTTATTTTGCATATTTATTTTTACAATATGCAAATAAGGTTCTCTTTGGTTTTTTTATTCAGACACATTGACAGACTCAGTTGTGTTAGTGTTTGTAGTCTTATACACTGTATTGCCAAAAGTATTGGGACACCCCTCCAAATCATTGATTTCAGGTGTTCCAATCTCTTCCATGGCCATAGGTGTATAAAATCAAGCACCTAGGCATGCGGACTGCTTCTACAAATATTTGTGAAAGAATGGGTCGCTCTCAGGAACTCAGTGAAGTGTGGTACCGTGATAGGATGCCACCTGTGCAATAAGTACATTTGTAAAATTTCCTCTCTACTAAATATTCCACGGTCAACTGTTAGTGGTATTATAACAAAGTGGAAGCAATTGGGAACAACAGCAACTCGGCC
>JAAGVU020000078.1:8887004-8921180 GCA_011763525.2 Mormyrus iriodes | reverse complement strand
CAGGCCTTCTCATCCAACATCAGTGCCTGACCTCGCAAATGCTCTCCTGGAAGAATGGTCAAAAATTCCCATAAACACACTCCTAAACCTTGCGGAAATCCTTCCCAGAAGAGCTGAAGCTGTTATAGCTGCAAAGGATGGGCCAACTCCATATTGAAGCCCATGTATTAAGAATGGGATGTCATTAAAGTTCCTGTGTGTAAAAGCAGGCGTCCCAAAACTTTCGGCAATATAGTGTGTATATATAAACACACACCAATGATTTAGTTGAATGATTATTCCTTTGGGGCTACCGTTATTTATAGCTTACCAGGGCAGAAAGCACAAGACAGGGAATCCTAAAAAGAATGCGTGTAAATCCAGATCCCATAACAGAAGAAATCAATATGTTCTTGTTTTTTATGTTTACACTGTCTAGGTCTCCAAGTAAGATATTTGTTTGGTTTGGAAGACTGATCAATAGATGAACAGATAGTTTTAGACACAGGTAAAAAAAAATCTGAGTTTTTTCTACAACTGACCCTGAAAATGTGGATTTTTTTTTTTTTTTGCGTATTATAAATAAGTAGCACAATGGGGAATATTAAATTTTCTCTGTTTTTGGTATCTGGCATTTTACTTCAGTTAATAATGAGAATTTTATTTAAATCAGTATACTGAGAATGCAAGAAATCATTTCATTTGAGGTTTATGCTTGTTTTATATGAGTTTTAAGTGAGATGACATGGTTTTGGGGGTAACTTTCTGAGATATGCTGTTTATGTGGCCACAGGTGGTTTATTGTACTGTTGTGCATTAGTCATGACAGTCTGTATTGAAACTGTAGCGTACTGGGAATCAATAATGCACAGAAGGAGATGTTGGCTTTCGCTTGTTCTCTCTCAGTGGCCAGGTTGCGAAGCAGCTTCCCAGTGAGAGGAAACGGATGCTGTTGCAGATTAGTCACAACAAGGAGCAGACGTACAAACCAAACGCAGAGCTCTCCCATGTGGCTGCAACTCACAGCGCAACCAAGGCCCAGCTAGAGGATCTGGAGCTGTGGAGCTTCATGGCGGAGCAGGAGATCAGGGTCTGTCTCACACTACACACTTCTGTATGCCCTAGTTATACACATAATAAGAGGTCCAGGGAAACAAATTCACTAGAAAAATGTCTGCACGTCTGCCAGCCAGATGGCAGGGAAATTTACATTAAGCTTTGTTATTTGCTGTCTTGCCAAACTTTCCGTTTCTCACACTCTGGATTGGCTGGATTTAGGGCTCTGTGTGTGTGTGTGTGTGTGTGTGTGTGTGTGTGTGTGTGTGTGTGTGTGTGTGCGTGCGTGTGTGTGAGTGTGAGTGTTTGTGAATTGTTTATTAATAAAATGTCCCATTCATAACATTTAAGAAACAGAAAACATAAAACACAGAGACACACAAGGAAATCACGATAAAAGCTTTAGTTTTCTGTCTTTTTGTTTTGCTATCGCATTTTAATTTTGCTATCCTGAGTATTTTTGTGCTTTCTCCTCACTCATTTGTATTTTCCTTTTCTGTGTAATTTGTAGAAAATCAATATTATTTTGAGCTGAAGGATTACTGAATTTGGATCTCTGAGCTGAGAGTTCTATATTGGCTCATAAGTCATTAATACAGTTGCCATGGCTGAGACCCATTTATTAGGGGGAACAGTACTTCTGATCTAAATTATTAGCTTATTCTGATCAGAAAGTATGAGAGAAGTTCTAGGACATGAAAATTTGTGAGGTACCTGTCCAGTTATAGATTATATCTTCGATATAACTTGCGACTTTGTTTTTGAATATGTGGACAGAGACAACAGAATGATTTCAGATCGGAATGAGAAATACTGTAGGAGAAGTTTGCCCAGTGAAGTGAGAGAATTTCTTTTCAAGATGACTGAAGCAACATATATATAATCGAAAGCCGTCGGTATGGCACAATAAGCACATAAATGTAACGGGAAAATGACACCTTGTTTACCAGTAGGGGTTGGAATGTTTTATCAGTATCTTCCAGAAGACTTCCATGCAGATTTTTATTTTTTTTGGAGGGGAACAAGCATTGATGAAACATAAATAACCCCCAGTTGCATAGGGTCAGATGGCCTTAGCAACATATATAGATAAAAATATATAAGTGCACGCACAGCTAAGAATACATTGTATGTACTGCGTATATGAAAATGTTTACACTGGTTTTGACTCGTATGATTATGTCTATATCTGTGGTTCTTGCAACAGGAAGTGACAGAGAATATGAAGAAAAAGATCATGGACATAACGAGGAAACAGGAAATCCTGAAAGTATGAAAACGAGATACATCCTTTATGTCTCTTGGGTGGAGTTTAGGTCAATTTTAGTTTTATTACATTGTTTTCATTTAGCCTTTTTATCTTTCATTTAGACTATTTCCAGGCTTTTTAATATTTTATTTTTCCCACTTGATAAGTTCTTAGGAGTCTATCAATCCAGGCTCAACATAGGTGTAACCACATGTGTATAACACTCGTATAGGCACAATGGTTAATTTAACACAATTTCGAATCCTTCAAAAACAATGTTTTTTTTTAACATGAAAACAGGATAGAAACCAAATTTTGCAGATTAAGGGTTCAAAATATAGTCTTAAGAAACATATAGTCCTGTCTTTGGTTGCACGTGACCATTGTGCCTGCATCCTGCATGCCAACCATGCATAATTTTAAAGAACCAAATTGGAATAATAATAATGAAATTATTTTCAGCATAAAGACATCAGATATTTTAGTTTGAAATGTTTAAACCAAATATCTCTTTATATGTTATGGTGAAGTGAGGCACGCTAGGGCAGTGGAACACTGCCACCTCACACCCCTGCAGTTAGGGGTTAAAATCCCACCCTCTTTGGCGTATGGAGCTTTTGTGTTCTTCCTGAGACTCATGGATCTTCCTCCAGGCATTCTGATGTCCTCCCATAGACTGAAAACATCTCCAAATTGCCCATAGTTTGTTTCTGTCCCCTGAAATGGACTGACTTTCTGTCCCTGCCTCCAGCCTCTCCACAACCTTGTCTTGGATAAGTGGGTACAAGATGGATGGATGTATTATTAATAAATGTTTATGACTGTCGAAATTATAATTGTTTTTAAATGACAGTAGTATAACCCTGAAGTTATTTATTATTTGTGATGGCGTTTTAGGGTAAAATATCTGTAATGAAGGTTGAGCTACACCAGGAACAATCAAACACAGAGGAGGCGCATAAAGCTCGACAGATGGAGCTCGAAGAGGCAGTAAGTGCTACTGCTAAAATGGAACCGAAAACCTGAGAAAACGTCAGGCAGAAACTCGGAGCACTCCTGGGTTATTCATACTTATTTGGTAAATCATACAAAGGAGTGTTATAGTAAGAGAGTGAAGTAATATAGCTTGAGTTATTCAAGGATTTTTAAGTTCAGCTATGTGATTAATATATCACATGCTGCTGTTTTCTGGAATATAGAATAGCATGCACCACTGCACTGAAAATGCAATTTTTAAAGCGACAACTAGGTGGCGTCTGTACTGGTTAACTTTTCAGCTACCAACATCCTAGGGAAGAAAAAAAAATGTTCACGTGACAAAAAAGAGTGCAGGGCAACCCATCCTGTGATGGTCTTCCTGTGTTCATTCGGGCTTTCTGCTCGGAAGACATGCAATTAGATAAACCGGTATAACTAAATTGGCCCTGTGATGAATCTGGTCTAGGGGGTTTTCTTGTCCTAACTTTTAGATTTACAGGTGTTTTGTTTTCTGAAAATTTAGATCTGAAGCTAAACTGGTCAAAAACTAAATTGACTGACGAGAAGCCATGCAGCATATGACTATATCAATGTTATAACTATCTGTTATATACTGCATGATTTGATTTTATCATTAAAGCGTTTTGGCATTGATATTTAGGCAATTTTAGTAACATGGTTATGAAGTTAATTAAAGTAAATTTTCTTGTTCTAGATCATACATTTCAATTGCTTATGATCAGGATGTTAAAACACTATTACAGGGCATTTTAATAGCCCAACTGAAGATAGACACCATATGGGGTTTACGTTGTATTTTATAAACGGAAAGATGCTGCAGATCTGCTTCTGATTTCCCCCTGCGGTTTACACAGACTATCAAGGTAGACATATGGTACATTCGGTATAAATAGCTTATTTACACCTTGCAAGAGTGGCACAGCTAGATAGCCCAAAGTGTATGAATTATCCAAAACACAGTTTTATATTGTGGACTGTAAAGTGACTATAATAGACAGACTAAGTGCAAATAAGCAACGTGTACCTATCTTGTAGTGGCAGTAGCAGTGATAGCAAGCTGAATATATGGATGATCTATTCCAGAAAACTGAAGAGTTGAAGCAAAAACTGCATGGACTCCAGATCAGACACAAAGTGGCAAATTCCTGTTTAGATCAGCAGAAGGACGTTCTGCAAGTGCACCTGAGTGCTCTTCAGGTAAAGTGACATAGCACACGCACACACACACACACACACACACACGCTCTGGGTGGTTAATTAAGTACAAATGTTTGTCAACACAAGCATATAAAAAGTGCCTGTCAATGTAAGGTAAAGATCTGTCATTTTTCATTGGTGGAAATGTCACATAGACAATATTTACATGTGATTTTTATAACAATCAAACAACAACATAATAATAATAATAATAATAATAATAATAATAATAATAATAATGTTGATGTGAAAAACAGTATGTTCATTTTCTACTGAATTGTATAAAAGCTGTTTCTGACTTGATTTCTTGAGAATTTAGACGCAAGTTAATGTTTCATTAATAGAAAAGAAGAGTTCATTTTATCATTCAGGAGTAAGTATGGTGAATGCATTAGCTCTGGAAAGGCTCCATTTAGGAAAAGAGTTAAGTCTGCCTTGTGGTGGGTGCTATTTCAGCTATTAAAGAAGCACCACTGATAGCTAAATCTCTAAATTAGGTTATATAAGTAGGGCAGAACGTGATATGATTTTTGGTTATGAATAGAAAAATTAGTTCTTTTCCAGGAAGTGTTTCTGCAGCAGCTGATACATGTACAAGAAGGTCTGGCTGCTGATCTCACTGCTGTACAGCAGATGGCATCTGGCAAATGGGGAATCGTCTGAATTAAGTTTCTTCATGGCTGTAACAATGATTTCTCAGTGTAACATCATTTATTCAATAATTCAATGAAATATTCATGTACATCATATATATATATATACACACACACACACACACACACACACACACACACACACACACACACACACACACACTTATATTGTTGGTTCTCAATTTTTCTTTTAGTACTGGTTGTACCACTAGTATTATCAATATATTATTTGTTCAATTGATTGAAAAAACATGCTTGGCTTTCTGAACAGGGTAGAATAACACTCCTTTATGAATATTTTATGTAGCACTATGGTTACTGTAGCATATTGCTATCAGCAATTCTAAGTGTCATTTTGTCATGACCCATTCACGCATCTCTGGAGTAGTTGCATCACAAATTTAATTATTAAACAAGATGAAATAAGACATATAATACATTAAATAAAATATGTACAAAACACAGTGCATAGGTAACCAGTCGTTTTACATCATCTGATTCCCACTGTATATTTAATTTTCAGAAAATGAAAAATATCGGTTAAATATTAAGGGTATACCACACATAGTATTGTATACCATACGTAATTTCTCTCATTTCTGTGATAAATTGCAATTACACCTTACATACACTTTGTATAGCAGTTTTGTGTGGTTGTGGTATATGGTTGTATTAAGTATATTCATTATTAATCAGTCACTGGCCTCATTTATTCTAAAAACATATCAGGCAGCAGTCTATTGTCTAAGCTTTGACTTTGATCGTTCGGGTTTTGTGCTACTGTATATCCAGCTTTTCGTGTTTTATGATTAATGTTTTCTGAAATTCCAACATTATATATCAGTGAGACAGCCAATGTCGAGAAAGAGTACTAAACGGTGGGGGCGTTCCATCTCATTATTTTACTACTTGGCTATATGTTTGGTCAGGAGCAAGCAAATTTCAGGGGGGACTCAAACCCCTTAATTTTATTGCATGACTACATGCCTGACATATACTTCAGGATTACTAGATGCAATAATTCAAAGTTCAAAGCTAAGTAGATCATTTGATAGCAAATGTCACATGTTCAACTCAACTAACAATGCGCTCCTGAAAGTCCGGCTTTGAAAATAAATAACGAATTTCAATGGATTTTCAAATAGAAATCTGTTTCTGCTATTGTTTTTCCAGCAATGACTGTACGTTATGATGTGGTAGGGTGCCTTTTTGTCGAATAAAAAGACTTATTCGTTTATAAGTCAACATTAATGTTAATCTATACATAGTACTACTGAATGAAGGCAAGGCAAGTTTATTTATATAGCACCTTTCGTATACTGCGGTCATTCAAAGTGCTTTACACTTAAGAAAAATATAGAATACACAGAAAATTCTAATTCAATTGAAAAAATATAAGAGAATAGGGTTAGGGTAACATTATTAAAACAGTAGATTTAAAAGAGAAAAAAAATTAAGCATGAAAATAAAAGGCAAATCTGTGCAGAATGTATCATTCAGTGGATTGATACACGACACTGAAATTATCAATAGCCATGGCCTTCTTAGTCACTATCTCCCAGGGTTCCCCAATATCGGTGCTGGTGAGCAGTTTGCAGATTTACCTGTTCAAACACATCTTAATCAGCTAATTACCAGGTCTTGTAGGTGTGTCGAACTAAGGAAATCTGCAAACTTTGTCGGATTTTGGCCTTCCAAGATCGGAATTGGAGAACCCTGCTATATCCAAACCTTCGGAGAAATTACTTGCTGATTCAATACCTGAAATTTGTTTTCTCATTATTTTTAACATTAACAGCATTTAGTAAAGTTCTTTTCTGTCATACTTGATACTGAGCATATTACTATATAAATATAAAATATAATCTTGTTTAATAAATAAATAAAATCATTCAGCAACTAGAAAGATGCTTATAGATCCTAAATCTAATGGAGTTTAAATTGCTAGTTACAAACTTCCTTTTTTTAATTTAATTTATAACATGTCCTACTAACATCTTATCTATATAATTAGAAGATCATGTGATGTCAGTAAAATGACAAGATGCCTCAAACAAAAGATTAGCAGGCATAAAAACACAATCAGATGCATGACTGACAATTATTTTGTTGCTTTTCATTTCAACAGCTGTTCTCACAAGAACATCATAATGTTTTCAAGGTTCTCGTTGGGGAGAATAATAAAGCATTCTGTTTATCTCCAAGTCTTAAACCTGTAGGAATAATGATATATGTTTTCTTATGACAGAATACCCCTATCAGCTTAATCTTGTGCAGTTATCCAAATCTTAATATTTGATGCAATTGGGACAAAAGGGTAAAAACCTGTTAAATATACAGCGATAATTTTCCGCTGCCGGTCATCAAATGGATTTCTTCATGAATGGCTTCATAAAATCGAGCAGGTCTTTATCTCAATATTAAATAAAGAATAAATAATAACAAACAAACAAACAAACAAATAAATCTTATTTGACGACATCACATGCGACACTTTACATAACAATATGTTTATTGCACAAATGCATGAAGGCCAGTGATGTAAAAAGCGTACAAACCCTCTCCACTTTCTGTAGCTGCTGATCAGACACATGGGGTGGACAGGAGGTATTTTGGCTTAGTCCTTTCAGTTCATGTATATTTTTGGGATGTCTTACTTGAACGGCCTGCTTCAGATCATGCTCCAGCATTTCAATGGGATTACGTTCAAGGTTCTGATCTGGCAACTCTAAAATACAGAATTTCATCTATTTGAGCCACTCTGTTGTTGATTTACATCCTCGTTTGGGATCATTGTCATATCGCATGATCCAGCTCCCTTTCAGTTTCAGATCATAGACAGACACTGTGACATTGTTTTGTGGAATTTCCTGATACAACTTGGAATTCATTGGTCAGTTGTGTCGACCCCGAGGCAGCAAAGACATTACACTGTCACCAACACATCACCTGTTTTGAGTCATTCTTGCAGTAATAGAGGTCATTTCAAAGGGGTCACAAGACAATTGAAGGAAAATCGATCAGCTGCCTAACAACTTCAGTGTCAGACCACAATTGTCTACTCCGATACTGTTACAGACACTTTATGTTTTTTTTTTATTTCTCTAATATATGGCAGCACTGCATGAAATACTGTAAAAATACCAAAGACCTAGAATGACTGGAGGCAAGAGCTGAATATGCCTTGTACGCATTCTGCATGGATAAGTGGTTAGTATACCTGCAAAACCTATTGGGTTGGTGTGTGGCTCAGTGGGTTAGGGTGGGGTGCCAATGAGGGTTGCAGGCTCAAATCCCATGGTTGGTAGAGTATTTTCACCATTGGGCCTGTCAGCTAGGTCTTTAAGTCGAGTTGCCCTAGGGACTGGCCAACCCTGCTCTCTTAATCATATGTCACGTTTGATAATAGTCAATTCTCAATAAAGAGATATAGTAGTGAATAAACTGTCTATTTGAGTAAACTTACTATGGATGTTCTTACCTTTTAAAGGCAATATTACTGGGGAAAATCAAGCAGTATGTCAAGTTATTGTAATGCTTAGACTGAAGATTTTTGTTGATTTTAGAAACATTTCTTGTATTGTGTGTATTGTGTGTGTGCGTGTGTGTGTGTGTGTGTGTATATATATATTTTTTTTTTTTCTGGAATTATATATGCTGAAGCAATTAAGAAAAGAATGACCACAAATATATCGAGCCCCTAAGAGAACAGCATTGGGAAATATTATGTTGCAGTTGTTTTGCGTTCTCTCACAAAATTTTGGTAATAACAAATATGAGGGAATAAAGCATTAATATTATATTTGTGTATTTTAGATCAAATAAAAATCAATGCATGGCAGAGCAGTGAGTGAACGCACAGCATATTGAGGTCAGGAGACAGGATTGTGAGGGAACGCAAAAATAATTGCAAGTGAACACAAAACAATTGCAAGGACCGCAAAACAATTGCAAGGAAATGCAAAACCAGCCCGGTCCCTTTAGGGGCTCTGTACAAATGTAACCAAAATTGATAAACTTATAATGTAATGTTATTAAATTTCAAGGAATCAGATGAAAGTTATGAGGGAAGGAATTTTTCATATTTTCAATCTTATTCTTTACTGAATGGAAAATTATAAGATGGTTATTATTCAGTGAGAAGGATGAGATGAATTGTAACACTGTTCATCCTGAATACCTTTCCTGTCTTTTCTGAATCCGAGTAGATTTTATTGAATATGCCAGTTCTGACTGATACACATGACATATGCATATACTGTCCATTGCCCTGCATGTTGTGTTGTGGTAATTTCAGCAATGCATAAACTTTCTAAATGTAGCCAAGGCATATTTTCTCTCACTATTCTGTGGCAAAAACAGATTTTGGATTACCTAAAAGGCGATAATATCATAGATAAATGTGTGTTTGTTTTGACTATTCTTTGTAAACTCAATAAACTTTGAGTTACCCTTAGTGTGTGACTGTTGGGCTAATATCCTGTCTATCATTCAGTTCATCTTGTTTAATTTTTCATTGCACCCTTCCCAACCTGGTCCTCATATATGTCTAAGAACAAGGTATGGAATTATTCAGAATATTTCCTGTGACTCTTTATCGATGTGAATGATGGAAAATGAAGAAGGAGAAGAGGAGGAATATTGGTGCTGCTAAACTTTGGTGATATAAAAGACTTTAAAATGTTATGAACTGCAAGGAAAACAGACACACGGATTCTTGATTCTTCAACTCTCATTTAAAGCTGAATTTGCAATCCCATCAAGGAAGTCATCCTCCAGGTTTTCTGTTCTTGAGGGCCAATAAAGTATAAGCAACTTGCTTACTCTTTACCTTCTCCTCGAGCATCCAGAATAGCCCTTAATCTGCTGGGATAGACAACCCCACCCCCTGTTTAGGTGAATTAGCCACCTTCAGCTGCATCCTGTTAGCATTTCTCAAGGTTGAACGTGAGGAAACCACTGTTTTCCTGCATGGTGCTGATCACCCCCTGCAGGTTTGTGGCAAATTCCTCGTGGGCAAAAGATTGAAACTGTCTTATTTTATGCATATGACAAGAAGACTCAGAGCGTTGGAAAGGATCATAATGCTCGGAAAATCTGAAGGCAAAACAGGATGAAGACGATTTGCAACATGATCGATGGGCTCAGTCAATAAACGTTCTCGTGACAAGCTTGAGGACCTGTACAGAAGATGTAAAGTTCTCAAGGAATGTCATCCATGTGGTCGCTAGGAATCAACGTCGATGGCACCAGATGTCAGGTGATGAGGAGTGGGCCAAAATAGGTCACCTGATTCAGTTGAATGTAAAATATTGAGTTTTGTTTTCTGTTACATAGAAGGTCTGTTTATTCTCTGATACCTGTTGTTTTTCCTAATTTCTCCCCATATAATTTTTTTTTTATTCATGGTTTTGCCCTGATACCCCTGTTCTTCCTCTCCTCCCCATGTATGTTATTTTGAACTTCCTGACCAGTTCATACATAGATGTTATTAAGACAAATGTAATAGTTGGCTGTTGTATCGCCCTCTATTGGGCATCACAATTGGTGTCACTCAGTCTACCTGTCTGTGCTCATTTTCAGGACTAAATATTCCTGGTTGCCCAGGTATAGACATGGAAAATAAGCACACACAGGATCAGGTCTGATGCTAAAATGACAAATCTAACTTAAAGACTTGCAAAAGGCAGTATGTTCACTGACCATAGAAGCATTAGCTATGGTAATATAGGCCAAAAGAATCAGTGTTCAGCATTTCTTCTTGGGTGGCAAAATGAATACCGCTTCAGTTCTCAGACCTCTCTTCAGGGGCACCCCAGCCATGCCATGTAGATGTTAAATTTTCACCAAAAGCTTCATTAATTAACTTAATCAGATTAATAAACTGATGAGGTTTTGATTAGCCGAACATGGCATGGTAGTGGTCTAGTCAACAAATACATAGGTGTATATTGGATAGTTACTGCAAATTGTAGAGGTTTTGAAATGGCTAAGCATACTTTTACATCAAATAATGATAATTTAAACACAGTCTAAGCCTTTTGCACAGTACTGTATATTGGATTATAATAATCAGTTTATTTAGATAATAGGAGCTTTTTAGTGCTTCATAAGGTGAACATTTTTGATGTCTGTCCCAGACTTAATGATGTAACTGAACTGGTGTAATATTATTATGTCCCCACCCCCCCGAATTCTTCAGAAACTTTGCAGTGATTCATGCGTTGATTTTCATCAATCTTGAACAGTCACCTTTTCCAGTATAGAATCTTTTTAGTGGTTTAACATAAGAGTTAAAGGGATTATCAAAGTTGCACTTGCTGCTTAACACGCTCACTGAATACGCAACACCAATGTCTAAACTCACGAAGATTTTACAACAGCGTATTTTCATCTATCATTTTCTTTAAGTAGATATCATTTTTACTCATCCTCCTTTTCTTTGTTACACCATTTGTCAAAGAGGCTGTGGGCAGAGTTACATCGATTTGTTTTCCATTAGCATAGGAATGAAAATTGATTATGCTTCTGCAAGATCCAGAGCAGTAGCATACAGAGGAAGAACAATAATGGTCAAAATACCAGTCTCAAGAGCATTGACAATGACAGTAGGGCTATCAGATTTCCTGCAAATCATGCAGATGATTTCTAAAATAAGAAAAGGTAAAAAATGACATGTTCCAGGTCCAGACAGCCAGCAGAAGACAGAAACCTGCATGGTAGGAGCATAGGGTCAGTGTTATCAATCCAGCACAGATTACCTCAATACAGCAATTGTTGGACTCACATCATTAAGGGATAACTGTTCTTTTATGAGGATGAAAATGAGAGAGGGATTTTTATGGTGCATTTCTTTGTGTAAACATGTCTAGAGTTGGGTTTTGAAATAGTATTTGTTTCAAAAATGCAGTAAGAAATTCATGAATGCGAGCTAATAGGTAGTAGATGTGTAATATGTATTAGTTTAAGATTTATTTCATATTTCATGCTGTCACTCAAGTCAGAGGTCTGTTGAATACTCTCTCTCTCTCTCGCTCTCTATATCTCGCTCTCTCTCTCTTTTAAATAAAAGAAAGTTCTTACCGTTAACAGTATTTGTAAAAGTAAGTAATGGCTTGCATTTGTTGTTGTTAGAGACCATGCCTTGCAAACTATTGCTTACCTTCAGTTCTTCCGTCGCACTGCATTTTTTGTCACTCCAGTTTAGCAGACTGTATATCTTTTTGATGGTGCAATTCTACAATGACTGTCTCATAGCAGGTGGAACAAATAATTCCCTGCAGTAAGGAAGGAGACTATCCCTCTCATGAAATCTGTACGGACACTGACATATTAGTAGCTTAATCCATATTAGTAGTCGAGGAACTACAGGTGACATTTGGTTTTCTATGATTAACACCAGTACAGACAGATTGAAAAGGCAGTCCAGTTAAATGTCAATGCCTGCCTGGTGCAGTCTCTTTAGTGACATATGAATTTTGACAAGTGTGTATTGTTAAGTGACAGATGTAAGTGCAAAAAAGGGACCTTAGAATTTTCAATGGTAGGTAGGAAACTGAACTGGACAAATTTAATTTAATAACTTCTAGTGTTCTAAAGAGCCCTTCGGCGAAGAATTGCTGCACAAGAATTATGCTGATGGCAGAAGACATAACAAAGGTAATGTTGTGATAGCAGATACTTTAACATATTCCTGGAGCCTAATTGATCTAGGTGTTTGATTTGAAGTTGTTGCTGGGGGGTGTGAAGATAGTTTAAGCCAGGTGTTATACCCCTTCTGTGGCAAGTTTGCTTTCAGCTGTTAATCAGAAGGTGTTAGAAAAACTGAATCTATTTCTCTGGAAAATAAACTATGTGTGATATAGAGTTGTTGTTTTTTTCTCTTTTCAACAATCCTTAAGGAAAATAATGTTATGATTTTCAACAGTTTTGATGTTCATTTTGCCAAACTGAACATTTTTGGATACGTGACAAGTAGGGTTTTTTTTTTTTTTGTATTTTAGAATAATCATTGCAAAGGTTGCCGATCAATATCCGAACTTTTATAATAATATATTCATTTACAATCTCTGTTTCATAAAATATTGTAACGATGTGTGATTTATAATAGACGCACACGCGTTGTGTGATCTGAATAGGTTTTCAGAAAGCCAGCTTAGCCTTCCGCGAGCGAAATGAATGGGTAAAAATATAAGCTGATGTTACTAGATGAGAAACGAAGAGACCAGAATTTAGGTTTAAAGTTGTTATTTTTACTAGTGAACTATGCATAAACAAAAAAATGTCATTTTGAATTAATTAAAATAAAACTATTTCAACTTACGTGTGGCAAGGTGGTGCAGTGGCTAGCACTGTTGTTTCACACCGCTGGGACTTGGGCTTGAGTCTCTGCCCCGGCTCTGTGTGTGTGGGCTTTGCATGTTCCTCCTGTGTCATAGTGGGCTGTCTCCCCACAGTCCAAAAGGTGAGTTAAATTGAACTAGCGCTGTGAATGGTATGTGCCTAACAATGGTTTGGCAAGCCTCCCTAAGCTTTGCCTTCCCTCGGGGTTTTCAACTCCCATGCCCTAATTAGGACAAGTGGGCATAAGAAAATTTTCAAGATTGAATGTTTGAAATAAAAAGATAAAAATTTTCTTGACTTTAAGCTTGTGTTTTTTGAACTTCATCAAACTAATTATGAAAAAGTCCCCATAGCAAATGTTTATAGTATACATATGTGTTTATAATAATAAGAAACATGACACAACCTTAACAGGACATGAACATCATAGAGAAACAGGAACAGATTGTATAGACTACTGAATGGTTTTTTAATAGACCTTAATATATTAACCTAAATATTGTATAATCCTAGAAAAAGTATGTAACACATGATTTGCAGTGATTAATTAACGGCAGACCATGACCAAGTACTGCATGAATAGTTATGGAATATGGATGGGAATGTAAAGGATTTCATCCCTGTGAGAAGCTATCTATGACTGCGTTGTCCTGTTGGATGGGAATTGTGCTGCAAAATGCATTTTTGCCTAAATTACAGGAAAGGCACGAGACAGCCACTAGACGCTCTGAACAGACCCAGAGCCGAATAGAGGAGCTCAGTGCAAGGTCCAAAGATTACAGAGCCCATTCAGATACCATGAGGCAAGGAGCTGCAACCATACTGGATACCATTAAACATCTCCAGTAAGAAAATTTGTTCTACAGGAATTATTAACAGTGATTAGCCTGTACTATTCTGTACAATACAAAAAATAAATGGTGATTTCAGAATGCATTGTTTAATTATCATGCAACAGTTGGTGTGAATACTTCATTACAATGGGCAGCTACTGTAAAATTGAAACATTCTAATGAAGAAATGCATAAGATGGTTCGCTTATTTATATGGAGGTTATTTTCACTAAAAATTACCCCTTTTTCCTATGTTTATAACAGTAAGTGCTCTTAATTTTATCTTAATACTTTCTGAATATTGTATGATTGAATTGGATAATAAAGTAAAAATACTGAAAAAAACTGAGTGAAAAGTTAAACACACAAATTTATTTTACAAAAAGAAAAGCCTGTCCTTGTATAAGAAGTTATGCCAAAATGTGTATTTCAAAAAATGTAGCAGTAGGTCCCGAAGGCTGGTTTAATTACATCATTATCATGTACTTTTGTAATTATTCATTCAAGATTAATAGAAACTACGATGGATTATATGGAAAACTGTTATATGTAACACTTGTATTTGTTACATATGTTTAATTCTTATAGTTTATGATACTTTGCTTTTGTTGATTTCAGAAGTGTCTTTGATGTGGTGAATTTCAAGCACAAAACTGCAGCCTCTGTCACCCAGAGCCTGCAGAAGGAGTTGGTGGATGTCATGAAAAGGACTGCAGTATCTGGGCAGATTCATGCCGTTTTGTCCACAAATAGGCACCTGGCGATGCAGCACACCAAGGTATATGTACATATCAGCTATTTTCCTTTTTAAAGCAGAAAAAAATTAAGTTTTCTTTGTGCTGTGGGAATACTCACGTAAAAATAAACATGAGGGTTTCGTTTTTCTATTGCAATTTGATTGTTATGAATATTCATAAGGCATATAGCAATATCAGAGGCTCAGCATTTGTGTTTTGAGCTTGTTTCTGACCAGTTTACGATTTGCATTATAGACTAATTTCTCTAAAATCTCAAATCCTGAAACTAATCAGCTGTCCCATGCCTCCGCAGTTCACGGAAAAGGATATCTCTGTGGTGGTGCAGTACTGCGGCTCTGATGACATTTAATTTTCGCTATTATTTCTGCTAGAAGAATATCTCCTAATGTTGGCAGTTTGCCGTGAACTGCAAGACTCTTTAGGTCAAAATTGTACCCAATTAGTGATACAATTATTTTTAAATAGGGACTAGGTACCTTCCACACACTGAGAGGGAGGAACAAAATAGAAGAAGTCTAAGAACAGGTTTTGTAAACATTTTTTTTTAAGCAGTGCTGTCATTTAGATGGGAAAACTTGCTTAGTTAGAAATTTTCATCTGAAGGATTACCTCCCCAGCCAGAGCCACTTGCCTGATGAGGGTCTCACATGGCTTATCTAATGTGAAATCTCCATGTGGTATATAGTTTCATTAAACGGTGATCAAGAATACATTAGTTCAAAACAAGAAAAGGCAATGGAGCTTAATCTACCAGGCATCCCAGCGCAACAACTTTTAAGAAGTTACTGAAGTGTGACAATTTGAGAATTAAAAGTCTTCCACACAGGCAAAACTCCCATCAGTAGTATAAAACCAGCCTTGCACAAATGTGTTTGACCATTCTTGTGAAGAAATAAAACAACAAAGTTAAAGGAAAAGAATTTACAGCATGTGGCACAACTTTCTTGGGATAACTGGACATATGTACAAACTTCACTTTAGAGATTTGAAATAGTAATTGAAAAATTTATTTCATTATATATTTTTTTTCCCATAACGCTTGTGTAATTTTGTTAGACAGTGATATTCACAAACCTAGGTGCGATAAAAGTGTCAGAGATTTAGTTGAACAGATTACCTTCAGTTTGATTCAGACTGCTTCACAATGCATTTACACGTCTGCACTACTTATGCATTTAAGGCAGTATAAGGCCAAAGACGTGCATCCTGAAACATTCCTGTTCAAAATTCTTCTCCAGTTAAATTACTATCTGTATAATCTCTAGGGTTGTACAGAGCTTTTGGGGGAAAATGCTACAAAAGAATTAATATGCAAATGTACATTTAGCTTTAAAGACTCTAAAAATATGCAATTACCTGTAATTAACCATAGGTATATTAATGCCAAAATCATAAGTGAGTACTTTGAAGAGAACAAACTGCTACACATTGTATACAGTGAAAATACATAGAAGTATGTTGATGTCTTGGCTGTGGCGGCTCTCCTGCCTTACAATGAATCTTTCATATAGAGCTGCAGCACCCCTTCTGGCCAAAGCTGGCACTGCTGCTTCCAGGTCAAACAGCTTCTTTTCAGTTTAATATTTTGTCGTGATCGGAGAGGTTCAGCCCTAGTGCCTGTATAGCACAGGTTATTAAACAGGCTCAGTCCTGTTTACATATTCTGGTAATAGCTAGTAACATCCCTGCTGTATTTTATGTACCTTATGCCACCTAAAAAGGTCACTTGTGTCTTCCCCACTAACCAAATGATAATTGTATGCACATGACATATAATATGGACAAAGGAAAGTGGGAAGAAGCTCACATACTGAAATACACTCCAAAACTGTTTGATTGTGGTATCACAGACAATTCAGCCTTTATGCAAGTGGCTTTTAATCAGGTTCAAACTTCAGATTGGTTGCTTACAGATGCAATTCTCCAACTATCATTCAACTGTATATTGTGCAGCACCAGTAACAGTCTTTTGGCATGGTATTCTAAGTCAGTTGTTAATCGTATTTCTCATTTGTGTAAGAATGTCTGATTGCCGACAGATGCGTAGATGTTTAGAAGTTTATAAAGAAGCCAGAAGGATTACAAGAGACTATCTCATGACAGAATTTCTCTTTATTAATCTGTGAAACAATATGTGAGAAGCTAAAAGAGATGCATTGATATTGGATTTAAAAATGATCAAGATTACTGGCATTTTTTACTAAAATTGTAAAACCAAAAAAAAGTATTACACATGCTGTGCTTGATTAATAGAATGAAATAACTGAATAAACCGCAAATAGGAACATACAAACTGGCTTTTTATTTGTGGTTCTATTGCTGTTACAATTACACTTAGAAAAGTAATAATACTACCAATTACTGGGATTTGTTTTAGAGAACACTTATTATTTAATATTATTTTTTTTGTTATATAATATTTTAATGTAACTTTTATACACAATGGATTACTAACATGTCAATAGATACACATGTCAAGCACAGACATAATATAGATTAATTATTGTTTAATAATGCATACCCACAGTAATAACAAGACTGGACCAAAAAGCATTTTTGCATGGCTTTAATTTTTTTTAACAAATGGCAAATTAATTAAACTATATCACCCTGTTAGTTTATATAAAGAGAAAATCAATCCGTGAACCATACAGATTTATTAGCGATCATTTACAGAGGTCAAAGGGTCTGATCTATGAATCCAGTTAATCATATCATTTCCCCCTAGAGTTGCCCCTGCCTATATAACGATTACAGCCTGTAAGCTCCTCTTGCCGTCATTCCTGATCCAGTTCTTGGGATCAGAAAGTCTTCTTTTGAGTGCTGTTAATTTGTTTACGTATGTCAATTGACAGAGTCAGTTATTTAAGTACACATTTCCAAATAGTGAGGCACTGGATGTTTGTAACTTTGCCAGATGTAAGTTTATGTCCTGATAAACCTACATCTGTACTTCCCATCTGGAATTTTGTCTAGAAGGGTACCCTGATTAACTAGAATTTTGCACAATATATCTGATGAAAGGAATGGTTATAAGAGAGCAGATATGCACATCTGTTAGGTTGAGTCAATGGCGATATACATAATTAATACCAATATCTAATTTTTCAGCAGCTAAAGAATAGAGGGAGGATCTGCATTATCATGGGATATTGTCTTTTTAAGTTTAACATATTATTTATCCAATGCTATATTATATACTGTGGTTCATGATTTCTTACTTATTAACATTAGCCTGTAGACTTCCAATTTTGCAGATTTGGCTGTACTAATATATCTTTTTTGAAACTATAGGTCATCCAGCAAATGAAAAAAGTTGTTTTTTTTTTCTTTTTTGTTTAGCAATGAAAAATTCTAATTCTGGGTTGTGACAACAGCAGGCAGGTTCATTTATCTATGTAGGTGCAGGAATGTTGCTGCACGTTATGGCACCGAGAAACACAACATCAAATCAAACCAGATGTATACAATAATGCTGCATTCTAGCTCAATGCTCTAACGATCTAGGAGTCCTTCTCCTGTCAGGCTCCACTGTTTTGCATGCAAAACTTCTTTGTCGTACTTGACTGTGCAGGTTTGCACAAGACTGGGTTTTATTCTGTGTTTAGACAGAAACAGATGCAGTGTAACAACAGACACATGCATGTCTTTGGCCCAATACGATACATTGTGAAGGTATGACTTTTTTTAAAGTAATATTCAGATAATGCTTTAATGCTAATAATTAAATGCTTTAATATTTGATATATAAAACATTCTTTGGGGCGGCATGGTGGTGCAGTGGTTCGTATTGTTGCCTCACACCTGTGGGATCAGCGTTCACATCTCCGCCTGGGTTCCATGTGTGTGGAGTTTGCATGTTCTCCCCATGTTGTCTTGGGGTTTCCTCCAGGTACTCCAGTTTTCCCCCACAGTCCAAAAACATGCTGAGGTTGATTGGAGTTTCCAAATTGCCTGTAGGTGTGCATGTGTTTATGTGAATGGTGTGTGCTCTGCGATGGGTTGGCACCCCATCCTGGGTTGTTCCCTGCCTTGTGCCCATAGGCTCCGGACCCCCCGTGACCCCAAATGGAATAAGTGGATACAGGATGGATGGAAATATTCTTTCGTAATAAACATTATTAAGCACATGATGTGACTAATTATGGGGTTGAAATTTAGCTCCTCTGTTGAATCACATTATGTGCCATTGTAACAAAACATGACATGGTTGGGGTGACTCCAGCAGAGGTTTGGTAACCACTAGGCTAATGAATAAGGACATGTTTTCAACAATGATTTGTCAAGAGGGAAATCATTCATGGAGAGATACGCATAAAAAGTATGGATAGCCCAAAGTATGCCTGTGTCATAACTTACAGCTAAATTACAAAGCAAAACAAAACTCATCCAGTGGCAGTTTCAGTAGACTAACAGCTGCATCCTGATATTTTCCTTGCCTTATTTACCAAACCAGTCGCTTATATGTCTATCCATGGTTAATATTAATTAAATATGCTATTTGAGTAAACTGCTATGCTATACATCTGATACAAATACTTAATTATATCAATTAAGATGCCTTAAATTGTACGGACATCAGTTCAATGCGTGTCATGAGAACCGTTATATATTAGCTGGGATACACTATTGCATATGTTTAAAATGTATTTAATGTTAAAAGAAAGCTACAAACCTAATGCTTGAAATAAAGATCACACCTGATATCACCTGATAGCACCCAGTAAGAAGTAATATCAGATCCTTTGCTGAAGGTGCCCTAGGTGTCTGCTTTTACAGTATAACAAAAGCCTAAGGGCATATAATAAAGTGGTTCTTACAAAAAAGGAGTCATTGTGCCTTGATGTTACAGTAAAACAGGAGTCCCAGGGGTCGTAAAGGAGACCTTGACAGGAGAGAGGACACCCTGGGGCTGTTTTGGGTTTATGTAAAGTAGTTCAATATAACATCTGGGATGGATAGAGGCATCGAGGGTGAAGAAAAAAAAAAAAACAGTGAAAACAACTTGAAAGTTTTGGATAAGTGTTAGGAGAGAAAGATTGAGGCTGATCCGGCGACCCTAGCCGCAAAACCCACATCTTTATTTATTTGTTCAACAGTGTCTGCGATGTATTTTTATCATCACAAAGTTAAAGCTCTCCTAGTGTTAAACTTCGAGAAACATTGTTTGTATCGTTTTAATGTTTGTATTCACAGAAATAATCTAATGTGTTGTTGCATTAAGAGGGCAAATTGGATATTGCCTTTGAACTACATTTATTATTTCAAAATGATTTGTCTGGGCCCTTACCTCTCTCTGGGAGATTTATCCCATTACCTACACTTTATTAAGAAAAAAACGAGAGATTTAATAGTCACTGTCACCAAAGGAGTGTAGAAACATCAAAGCTAAGTGACACATGAAGGTGATCTTCATGGCTATGATCGAAAGAGTATGATGTCATGCATACTCCAAGGACTCTTCTTCAACAGAATACTAATCACTCGTAGTCTGACATGTGAATGACTGTGAATCCATTGTGATTAAGATAATAGACAGCCTAACTACAAATTCTATAATCCTTTGATATTAATTGATTGCTTATAAAATGACAGTTAATCATAATTTAAATCAAAAGAAAGGTGAACAATTAGCCTCTAGCCGTTCTCATAAGTGACCAGCTCAATGTAGTGGCAGGTGTATGGAAAGTTTCATTAGCAAAAAACATAAAGCTAAAATAAATTAAAGTTATCTAAACATTTGTTATTTTCTTTCGAAAACATAAGCTAGCCTGATCCTAACAGACAGTAGTTTTCTTACAATTTTTTTTTCCTAACCCTCAGAATCTGAAAATTACTAAATACTCCCATTTTTAATAATTACTATATTTCCAGCCATGTGTGGAAAGATTTATTCATGCTAGTGGAAAAAAAAGGGGTCTGTTGTTGCCACTGGTAGCCACAACCTGCAGGTTGCAGCTTTTGGGAAACACTGGGTTTTAAATAACAAATGATTGCAGTATCTAGGGTTGCATATAAATATGCCTTGGGCCTTTAAGGAAAACTCAACCATGAAACGGAAACTCAAAAGACATTAAACAGACACTAAACACTAAAGAAACTGCCTGTGCTTCTTACAGACATGCAGTGTTTCCTCTGAGAAAGCCACATTCCCTTTCTCTTCCACATGACAGTTTAGACAATCTAATTGAATAATTTTTTATTTTGTTGTGTAGGGTAATTAGACCATAAAAACAAACAAACAAGCAACGTAATACTTTGAATTACAATACAGTAGTGTACAGTTTTGAAGTGGTGCTTAATTAGCCATTAGCCCAAGTACGTGGGAATGCTTCTTTTCACATCTAACTCTTCTTTGAGACATTCACATACACACATATAGAGTTGACGGCAAAGCTTGGGGTCTGAGCACAAGGTCAGGCCATTTATCCAGGGGCCTCCGGAGCATTACAGCAGTTAAGAGCCTTACTGAAGGGCCCGACGGAGATGTGGCTGCTCTACCAAGGCTCAAACCAGCAACCTTCTGATTACAGACAGAGGTTTTTTTTATTTATTTTTTATTATTGCAGTATTTCCATATACTCTGGTCACTGTAGTTATATATCCAAAGACTGTCAACAAATTTTCTGAGCAAATTTTCAGAGGCTTCAACTCAATTAATAGATATCTTTTATATTCAATTATTAATACTTTTTCATATGCTGCATATGACTGTGAACATGGGATCTGGTTTTTCTACCTCTATTTAATAGGGAATTTTTATATAATGAGAGGCAGTTGCCTTGTATTGTATATAAAGACAGACTGCATGCACAGCCTATTATTAAAGGTAAGCAGCGTCTGTTAATTTGAACCAGGTTGAAGTTTGGAGGGAATAAAGTAAACAATGAAAACTGCAGACACCATCAGTTTCCTATGGGCAGTGAAGTGCGCCTTGTTCCATTTACACTTCACAACAACATCAGATGAGTTTGTCAGTACTGCACAGAGTAATTAAACCTGAAATCAATAGCAGGCATTTGTCATGTTTACAGCTGCTCTTTCTGCTGGGTTAAACTCATCAGTTTAGTGGCGTTCAGTTTTACTGCTGAGACACGCTCCATTATTTCTTCAGGTACAGTTGAGATATTCAGTAGCCTGTCCAATAGTTAAAAAATGGTGTTAAGATGAAAATAGGGGCAAGCCGAATGGACGGTTACTTATTGCAATGGATTTACTTGCTTTTCTGAATAGTATTTGATTTGCAGTGTAGCCCTGTAGCACATTTTGCAATAATGTATTGTACAAATTGTGTACAAATGCATGTGTTTACCTATACTGAACAAAAATACTTTACAGAAGGTAAGTAATATACATATACTGGATACCAGGACATGCTGACGATGGCTGCTGTGTTGCGCTTCAGTAGTAGTTGAAATGTAGCTGCACCAATATATATTTTTACATACTGTAAATTATAATGAAATAATAAAAAAATGAAATGTGAAGTAAAACTATATTATATATATTTATACTGGTATACTATTAATTGTCCCCCCCCCCCCCATTGCTGTATTTCATGTCTTTAGAAACAGCTGGCCAGAGGATTCAGAGAGAATGTTGTCCTAGCACAGGAGTACAGGCACCTGCAGAGGACGCTCCTGTCCACCAGACGGGAGGCTCTGAGCGCATATGACCTGAGGAATAAAGCAGAGGCCTTCTACCATGACCGCAGGCAGGTAGGGCACCCAAGGGCAGCTTGAGAGGCATCAGTATGTCTTGATGACATTCCTGCGGTTCAACTATGGTTTTCTTAATGTGACAGTAATAATGTTTACAGTACGGGAGACCAAGCTAGGAAATTACTCCATTCCATGATGTTTCTCAGTTAACATGCAAGGGCAGAGTGCAGCGTGGAGCCAGTGATTGCATGCAGAAATGGACAAAGGGCCATTGGGCTGGAGGTGCGCACGCAGAGCCACGGTGACGCTAGAAGCCATTAACACAAAGAGTTGTGCGGCAGGGAAATAGCTTGGCTTCCATCAAATTCGCTGAAGCGTGGACCCCCCCTCTGTGTTGGAAGGGTCAGGCACGGGGATCACAGCAGTAGTGCATTCCGCAACTCGCAGGCTGCAGAACTATGCATGAGGGCTGGAGAAAGGTACATAAACAGTACATATATGTCTTCTGTGAAGAATCTTCCTGTGTAACAGCATGTGGAATGGTCTCAGAATACAGAATAAGGAAGCAATTTGTGGTTCTCCATATAACCTGGCAGAAGTTTTTAAAATACAATGACAAGATTTGCTTAGCAAAGTGGCATCTCTACTACATTTATAGGACTTCTATCATCATCATCATTATTATTATTATTATTATTATTATTATTATTATTATTATTATTATTATATACTTTGATTGCCGTATAAACTCCAGTTTTCTCTATCTGACGGATGCTTTTATTTATTTTCATTTTCATTTTCAACTGCGGAAAAACTTGTTTTTTCATGACAGCAAAATACAAGGTTATCTTAGGATGGAACAGGGCGGTTTTATTGGCACCCTGAGGATGCTTCAAGAAGACAAACTGAGCAACTCGCATCAAATCACTTAGCACTCTGAGCCAGTACAGCCGCAAGACCCAGGTCATTGATTCCGGCCTCTCTTACATCTAACATACTGCATTACACTCTTAACAATTAATTTGAATGTCTCCCCCCCCCCCCCCCCCCCCCCCCCAAAGAGAGGCCCGGTTCTGCCCCTCCTGTCTCTGCAGCCGTAGCATCTCCGGTTTAGCTCCGCAGCCCGTCACTGCTGTAGGAGGATGTTGTTCTTGTCATTATTATCATTCTTGTTATTATCGTCAGTGTCACTTGCACGTTGTAATTCAAACCGCGATATTAACATCCCGGCTCCCCGTAGGTCCTGTAGCTGTCAGTTGCAGCTGTTAGTGCAAACACACTCGGAGGCTAAGACTACTAAGGTTATTAGGCTTCGAGAAAACTGTCTATATTTATAATAAAAACTGTGTCCTCAGATGTTTGACCCTGAAGATATATTGGGACTAACCAGGTATCTGTAAGAACATTAATTGTCATAAAAACACAATACTGGATATGAGTCCATAGTTCATAAATGATTAGATTGTACTCTATAGATAGATAGATAGATAGATAGAATTGCTACCCCCCTCCTGTTTCGTTGATCTCCATAATATATTGTTGGTGGACAGGCTGTAGCATGCATACTAATTCCTGCATTACATGCGATGGATTTTTCCCTATGCCTGCATTATTTTGCATGCATATTCTCTGACATTTTGATTAACGAAACTGTTTAAGCCCAGCCCCCCGAGGATTACCGCATGTCTGTGATTTAGAGGATAACTTTCTCTCAGAGTTAATCCAGCTCGCCGTGGATCGCTTCGGCCGCCGCGGCTACATCAACGGCCGCCGTTTCGATACATCAAATGCCCCCCTTTTCCAAGATGGCGAGCGGCTGCCCCCACAGCTGCTCCGCCTTCTCTCGGTATCGGGGACGGCATATTCCACTATTACTCAGCGTCCGTTCTCTGCAAAAAGAACGGAAACCCAATTCCCAAGCAGAGACGTTGAAATATATCTTTGGCGGGATCCTTCGGCATCCGAGCGGCACATCCAGCAGTGATAGTGAGATTGATAGCAGTGCTGGCTCCGCATTCTTCAAGGAAAGGTGCGGGTAAGCACTTTCTGTCAGGGATTCCTGTCGGATCACAGGTCACTTTTCCTAATGCCCAAAAGCTCATGTGACTGATGAATAAGGCCTCACTGTCTGAATTCAAGATACAAGCTGAGGCCGTGGATGGGGGAGCCATGGAATGCTGAAAAATGCCTCTGACTGGTATATACCAGGCTAGGAGACGAAGGTGGGGGACACTTAGGACTTCCAGAAGGGCTGTAACATTGTTAAAACTAAAGGAAAAAAGATTTAAAGCAATAATTATTGCTCCCCTGAATGTGTTTTACTTCTTCCCAATACATGACAAGGACAGGCTACAACGATAGCATCCAAAGAGTCTCTGTGGACATGTTGGCCCCATGCATTCAGCTGACATGAACCCCTCTGGTATCAATCCTTGTCCCCTCGCTGGGGTTTACATCCCGCCTACACGGACCCGGAGGGGACCTCTCACCATTAACAGGCTGTGGATGATAAATATTTGCCCCCCCCACCTCGATCGGACCAGTGTTCCCATGGAGTCAAACAGAGGAGGACCCCTGATGTTTACAGAGAACCACACACTCATGACGAACCCACAGTTTATGCGAGAGGACAGACCCAAATGAAGTTGCCTGTCTCTGCGTCCCCCTGGTCTGCGGGATGTCGCCGGACACTCAGAATGTCCCCCCACCAGAATCACTGCCGAGTACCCCAATATCACTGCATACCAGCCGGAGATTGCCCAGATGTCTCCTATAAGAAATGCTGTAGCCCATTCGGATGCCCAGTGTGGTTCAGTTGTACTAGAGACAGGAACCCCAGATCTGTGACCTCAGGATCACTCAGCACTGTTGTGACGCTTAAGTGTGATGTCAGATGTATACATATATCCTGAACGTGTCAATACTAGGATTCCCTGCAGGGTCTATCCCTGCCTTATGCGAGGTATTGCCTGGAATATGCTGTAGACCCCGTAAGGACCCTTTATAGGATCAGCAGTAAGAGAATGTATAGATGGAAATAAGGAGCCAGTTCAGTAACAGCCCTCTTCACGAATATCTACAGAATGCCTACACAGAGACTCTTCACACCGCCATACACCCAAGATAATTTTTCCTCCCTCCCATTCAGTTCCATGTCATTCCTGAAACTTATGAAATTGCACATTGTACCTTTGACCTGTAGAATAGCTGTCGGAGCAGGTTTGCCTGTTTCGACCGGGCGTCGTTCACCCGAGGCCAGCGTGCTTCTGTCATGGCGGCACGGTTCTGCATTAGCGCCAGTGCTAACCACAGTCCTGCTTGTGTCCCCCAGACTCCATGCACATAGAAGATGTGGAGGCCGTGCAGAAGCTACAGGACGTGCTGCACGAGGCCCTGCAGGACTACGAGGCGGGGCAGCATGCGGAGGACCCGCGGCGTGCCGGCAAGCTGCTCATGACGCTGCCCTTGCTGCGGCAGACGGCCACCAAGGCCGTGCAGCACTTCTACAGCATCAAGCAGGACGGCAAGGTGCCTATGCACAAACTCTTCCTGGAGCTGCTGGAGGCCAAGGTTTGACTCCAGCCTCCTGGTTCGCTCCCCCTCCCCCTGCCCCTACTCCTCTGCCCCTTTACCCATTTCTCCCCAGACTGGAGGGTCGGGCTCCTGACTCCGCCTCCTTGTCCAGCGGGGAGATACAAACATTCATGCGCCAACAGCGGGACCTTGTCTTTAGACTGTAACGTAACAACGAGACATATAACAGTAACACTACTAATAACTGTCAAAGGCAGCGATACGTATTAACAGTGATTCAGTCAGTGATTAATAACAAAAAAAAACCTGAAATAACTGCAACGGTCACCTAGCAGTGAGACTAAACCAGCTTTCAAGACGTTCCTCTGAGTATCTGGTGCAGTTTTTTCGCTCTCGGGATTGTTTTATCAATTTATTCTTTTTCCACCGAGTCGAGGAGGTGCAAAGGAACCCAGCCCCGCCTAAGGATGGAGGTCAGTCCAGTGGATGCCAACGAACTTCATTATCGCCCCCTAATGTCCCCTCATAACAAAGGATTCAAAGCGACCATTCACTCCTAGCTGCGGAGTCTCGCCACGGCGCATTGACTGAGTGCAGTATTAGATTTCGCAGGAGCAGTTTGTCGATGTGTTGGCTAAGCGGAGGTTTCAGGAGCCTGTTTTTTATTGCATTTTCCATCTGGATCAGTTACAGCCATCCGATTCCCTAATTGTTTTCTTTTGGGTCTTCCAAATTCTTCTTTTTTCGTTGTTTTTTTTTTTTTTGTCCTTATTTTTATTATGTTTTTCAGGGAGTACTTAAAGCTTTAGTCACTCATGCGATGTAGGAGAGGTACTGCGTTTAAAAAAATAATAATTTATTGCTTTCCTCTAATTGTTTTTTAGGTGTTAATGGATTAAGGCAAATGAAATAATGAAGGACGGTACCAATGCGATGTCTGTATACAACACTGAAGACTCTTATTAAATTATTTTTGTCCATAATTGAGTTTCTTTTGTAAGAAAGGAAAAAAAATCTGCTTTTGCCAATTTTCTAGAACCTTTTATCGAGCAATAGTCGTTACAAAGGGAAGGTGCATATTAAAATATATGCAATTTATGTTTGTGCCAGTCTTAGTCAAGGATGATTTTCTTTTCTACAACAAGCTTCAGCTTCCTTGTTTCCTGTGATTGCCGTCTGCTGTTAGATTACACCCATGGTACCAGCCTCTAAAGATCTAAAATCTTGACCACCAGCACTGACCAGTGGCACTTTTGTTTGTGTGGTACAGGTCCTTAAGTCTACCCGAAACTATAATCTTTCAGCAATCAACCGTGAATTCAGTCCTATAGCAATACATTATACGATACAGTGAACATAACCAAAGTTGAAATCTTGGCGCATTTTTCAGAAATAAGAAACGATTTTAACAATTGTAACACATGATGTAATCTAATTAGGAAGGCAACTCACCGCGGATGGGAAGTCAGATAATAGGGACAGTACTCGTCATCACTTTCTATAACAGATATATCAATAATAAGCAGTTTATGTATTTTCTGAACCTTCTGGAACATTGTATATTGTAAATTAACAGATTATAAATCTAACCTAAGGCATTTTATTGGACTGAAATGGGGGAAAAAAATTTTAAAAAGTAGTTCAGTATCAAAATGTTTCACTCTTGTTGTGCTCTTCTGAAGCTTTCTTTTCATCCTTCCTTTCCTCTTTTCTCCTTTTCCTTTACGTTTGGAGATGTTGTGTACTTTGCGTGGTGATTCCAGTTCTTGTGCTGTATGCTTTTTTTAGACACAGGGTAGATTTAGAGACAATACTGGATGTAAAAATCCTCAGGAGACTTCAGCAGTATAACCTTGAATACTTATTTGGTAATAAGGCTCTTCCTAGTAACTGCTAGATCAACAGATCTGAAACAATATCTCTATACCCTCTTATACTGATGCATAAGCGACCATTTTAAAAAGGCGGAGAAAACAAACATATATTAAAAGGGGTAATTTGTGTAACAATTTCTTGTAGAATAACAATGTATATCTTAGGGTTAAAGATGAAAGAAAACCAGAATTTGAGTACTCAGAACATAAGCTTATGTATCTTTGTTTTTATTTTTGTTTGGTTTTTTTTTTTTAATGAAACGCTGTATATATTGCCTTCCATGCTTATCTGCCCAGTTGTTATATTAACTTTATTCTTCAAGGTTGCTAAGGGAAAAAAAAAATGTTGTTTTGGTGCAAACCAGTTTCCAGAAATATCGCGTTAACTTTGTGTGCTTAATAAAAATAATTAAATTTAAAAAAACCTCAAAACCTAAAGAGAATAATTTTTTAAGGAAAAAAAAAATAAACGGGGGACTGTGGGCTTTTCTTTTCCTTCAGTCTTGTTATATAAATACCGTGTATCTATCATTAGCTAAACAAACCTATATAATAGATTGTGGTTTTGAGAGATAACTGTTCTGTGATTCTAGACTTAATAATCATCCATAGCAACTCATGGGATGGTCAATGACTTAAAGGTTATTTCTGTTGACAAGAAGTTGGCATTACCATTGTATACATACACAACTGCTGAGAGCAGAGTGCTGTTTTCTTTTGGGGATTTTATTTTCCAGTTGTTTCTTGTTTATCTTATTGTGTACTAGCTGTATGTACAGGACACAAAGGGGGTGAAAGATATGAAAACAGACTCTCAAAGGCGATTTAAGCTGAACTGGCTTTTCATCATCTTTGCTTGAAAGACAAATGTGACCATTGATGGCTTGATTCTCCTTCGTGTCAAGTTTAAACAAAGAACAAAAAAAGGAAAAATAATAATAAAATTCTCGCAGGGCCCAGCAAAGCATCGTGACCTTTTGTCAGCAAACAAAAATGTTAAGTAGGCCTACGTGAAGTACAGCTGTATTTGCAAGGAGCAGGCGAACACCAGGACTGCAGAAAATAATTTATTTACATGACGGCCAGAACTGTTATTTTCATTTTTTTTAAAAAACCTTCCGCATTGCTGGATGATGGGCAATGCTTTCGGCTTAAATCATACGGAGAATGATTTGTTGTATGTCTTTCAACACCTTACGCAGATGTTTGTTATAGGAAGGGTGTGTTGTTTTGCCCTTTGACCTTTTCCGGTGTATTTTCTTATTTAAAGCAATATGACTGTGCAACTAGCCGACGTTGCACTTCGTGTTCAAATTAGATCAAATATGCTGTATTTATTGGACTATTTTGCATTCAAACGATAGGGATAATAAGACAAAAATGTACAAACAACTGCTATTTTTTATTAGGGGAACGGTAACCCTCTTTGGTGGTGTATTATTTATTCACTGGTGTAAATCTGCCTAGCGACTGAAAATGACTCACGGCTTAAATATACAGGGGGGAAAGTGAAGAGGAATGTGAAAGAAAAGGAAAGAAAGTTTAAAAAAAAATTAAAAGGTTATAAAAAGTTAAAAATAAAAATAATAAAAAAATTAAATCTTCAGTGCAGGAGTTGCTGAAACAAAGTGTAGTGAGAATCATGTCAGTAGTTCTAGATGTGCTCCACATCTGTAAAACAATTAACTGTATATTTTTGTGATGTGTATCATAAAGTGTGCTCCAACGATATATGTCCATTTGTGTAAATGTATTTATTTTACATTGTATATATTGTTCAATGCAAAAAGAGAGACCTATGATTCTGTAACTACGATCACTTGTGTAACTCCAATTATGCCTTTCAGGATTACAGTAGAGCAATATTAAACATGCTTCCAGTTTTGACAGTTTTGCCAGCTGTGTTATTCCTCTGAATCTGGATCTGAAATGTGTTTTTAATGCACTTTTTCACACTGAAAGTTTTTTTTCCTGTTTAAAGGCTTAGAACTTAGAAAGGTTTAGACTACATAGTGGATTTCATAGTCAGATATCAAGATTTGCTGAATGACCATCAACCTACTTGTAAACAGCTCAACGCAATTTACCCATCAAAACCCGCAGCCTTATTTTTTGTTGCTCAGAATGCAGAATTTATTCAACTGCACATGCCTTTGCTTAAGACCTTTACACCGCTGCATTCCTCAAGAAAAAAAGTTAGCGTTGGAAATTGGAGAGGCCGTAAAAGATAAAATATTACACGCTGGGTGTGCATAAAAGCTGAACCTGAACAAGGGGCGTGTGACAGGCCAGACAATCTTTGGAAATGGACAAAAATAACGGTCCCTGGGTTTTTGTGATGGATCGCTTCAGTTATTCAAAGAATTGGAGCGTATCAGCCCACAAGTTTGTTTTGATTAAGTCCATCTATGAATAGACGCATTCTGCTGTCCCCTGATGAGGGGTTATGGGTCTTTTACAATAGTTTTGAAATGAGAAAGGGCTGCTGTCTCATACGTTGCTGCGTCTAAAAGCATTAAGTCAGGGGATAGCATGTAATTGCTGTAGCAGTGTAGTAGATTGCTAGCATTAAACCATAAAATTCATCTACAACCTGCACAGTTTTTCTTTTTCTTATATTTTTAAAGAAATAACTAAGTACATTTAAGAGGTATATTTATAATTCCTGGGCAGATTAAATCACAGGACAGCAAATACTTCATTCTGGATGAGCCACAACATATATCCCTTGATATACAATGGGGAGATGGGAAAGGCAGAAGAAAGTCCTTGACAACCTAATACAATATTTAAGGCATGTCCACCGAGAAGATAATCAAGCTCTCTCCCCTCGGGCTTCTGACCAGACGTTGGGATGTAAGACAAGTTCGGTACGTCGCAACCCTACAAAGGGTCTGTGTTCTGCTGCCTGCCACCCTCCAGCTGTTCAGACTGATCTGTCATAAACCTCACTTAACCACAGCTGACCACTGAAGATGCAGGACGACACGCACCTAGAAAGCGTGCCAAGCACCGGAGACAAGGCAATAAGCTATTCAGGATGTGTTCTGCCCCCGGCTACTCTACTTTGCTGCCACGTGTCTGGTGTCAGCCCGCTCGGGCTAACATTAATCAACACCAGCATGTTCGTAGCCTGACTCCTGCGGTCCTAAGCACCCCTCAGCCTTACTAAGGTGGCTCAGTCCCCTTCTGCTATTACGTGTCATATAATGTGGGGAGATTTAATGTTCTGTAGCAAAAGCATTTAAGGTTTTAAAATAGAGAGCGGTGACCTGTAGGCAAATATTTTTCAAGAAGTTGACATCATAAGATATTGCCGAATGGGGCCCAATGGCACGACGTTTTATTTGTACCACCGTTGCCTACGTTTTGCTCATTTGGAGTTCATTCATTTTATTTTATCTTTATGCCGTTGATTCATTATTATGACACAATAAAAGCTACTTGAGCATTTCAGCGGCTGAGCACCGTCGTCATTAACCTTGTGGAACGCTAGAAGTGCTCAATGGCATTCATAATGGTGCCTTGAGCGCTTTAGCCTCATAATGATGCGGCGAGAGTAGACCTGCAGCGATGCGATTTTGCTGGAAAAATTGGTGGAATGGCTGAGGCAGGAAGTATCCTTTTAGGGTATCGTTAGCCTACTTTGAACGCCATGGTTCTACTTGAGTGGGTAGTATCTGTTGAGTTCAACCTCACATTTTTTTATTGATTGTTCAGTGATTCTGACCTACTGAATGTGACATTGTTATGGCTTCAACGAATGGGTGCTTGAAGATGAATGGCGAAGATTTCGCAAGAAGAACTGTCAGTCTCGAAGATGATTGTCAACACTCCTGTCCCTGGCTCTGTGTGTGTGGAGTTTATGAGTTCACCCTGTGTTTGATTGAATTTTCATTAAGTACTCCAGTTTCCTCCCACAGTTCAAAAACATACTGTTAGATGCATTGGTGACTCTAAATTGCCCTTAGTGTGTAATTCTTAGCCCAACGATGGCCTGGAATCCTGTCCAGGTTGTACCCTACCTAGGGTCCTGTGCTTCCTGTTAGAGGTTCCAGGTTCCCCATGATCCTGTATGGAATAAACGTTATGGAAAATGAACAGATGGATCGATGGAGTGGTGTATGTTTTTAGTCTGCAAAAAAGGTGTAAGGACGTAGCAGCCTTATATTCTGATGTTTTGCATTCGGAAGATTATGCTGAATCTGCATTGATAACTGTTATCCCTACACCAACCTGAATCCAGCAACTGATAAACCCAGTTCATTTAACACCAGCTGAAAAAAAATGGTTTATTAAAATAATTGAACAAAGTAAACAAATGGACATCCATTTCCCAGTTGAAACAGGAATGATTATTCACGTTTTTTGCCTGGAATACGGTTCCTCTCCTTCTGCGCCTCTGTTCCAGCTGCCCCGGCCATCAGGGCCCCATCACTTGTAAAGTGCTAATGTGCCCCGCTCCAGCCCAGCGCTGTTTCCCTCCCAAATGTGCCCAATTTATTTCTCAGTATCAATGCTGGTCACTCTCCTGGGCTTACTCTGCTGGTGACACAAGGCGCTTGGCGGTAATGGCCTTTCACGGGGCCCTCTCTCCCCCGACACTGTTTTTAAACCGAGAAAAGGCTGTTCTGGTGACAAATAGGTGCAGCATTATATATACAGAGAGTGAGAGGGAGAGGGGGAGAGAGAGAGAGAGAGAGAAGGAGAGAGAGAGAATGGACAATGTGCAAAGAAGATAACTATAGGATAATGTTCCCTCCTGAGGACCTGTCACCCTGCTGTGTGGAATGTACAACAGATGGGATGAATGAAATGATAAAATAAATAGACTGATGACATGCTTGTGTGTGTGTGTGAGGGGGGGGGTTATGTATGTATTATATCATGGAGACCAAATGTCCCCACGATGTAATAAAAGCCTGTTATTTTCACGTTGTGAGGACCATTTTTTCAGTCCCCGCCAGGGGAAACTCAGTCTTATAAAAATCTGTGACTGCAATCAAAAAACTAAAAATGCCAAAAGTCTTGTATTTTGTTTAGTTACTTATTGTTATGGCTGTATGGATTAGGGTTTTGCCCATAGTAATCAAGAGACAGTCCCCACAAAGATGTGAATACAAACGTGTGTGTGTGCGTGTGCGTGTGCGTGTGTGTGTGTGTGTGTGTGTGAAGGGTACTGGTGTAAACCAAGCCGGGTCTGGTATGCCTGCCACTATTTGCTGACAGATCCTGCATAGTGACACCAGGGTCCAACACATGCCATTTAAAGTTTCCACAGAGCGTGGAGTCACTCGCCGACTGATTATTCGAGCTCACTAAGGGCTCAGCCAAAATTAAACTACACTTCATTTACACTATGCATTACATTAGACATGTTCCGGGGCAGCAAATAAATGGCTGACCCTGCGCTCGGACCCCAGGCTTTGGTTTAAGCTGCATATATGTGTATGTCTCAAAGGAGAGCATAACGAGATGTGTGGAGAGAAGCATGCCAGTGTACCTGTACTCATACACGTACAAATAAAGCACTGTTGCCTCAAACCTCTGGGACCGAGGTTCGAGTTTCCACCATGGCTCCATGTGTGTGGAGTTTCATATGTTCTCCCCGTGTCGTCATGGCGTTTCCTCCAGGTACTCCGATTTCCCCACGTAGTCCAAAAACACACCGAGGTTAATTGGAGTTCCCGAATTGCCCATAGGTGTGACTGGTGTGTGAGTGTGCCCCGCGATGGGTTGGCACCCCATCCTGGGTTATTCCCTGCTTTGCACCCATAGCGCCTGGGATAGGCTATGGACCCCCCCTGACCCTGAGTAGGACAAGCGGTTACAGAAAATGGATGGATGGACTATGCGGCTTAGGATGGAAAGGCACAATGAAAACCCTACACTTGGAAGTAAGTAATGGTTTTATTTTAAAATTATTTCATTAATGCCAAGTGTTTATATACAACTCCATTTCTAAAAAAGTTGGGATGCTATGTAAAATATAAATAAAAACAAAATGATTTGCATATCATATAAACCCACATTGAATTGA
>JAAGVU020000078.1:8866869-8880634 GCA_011763525.2 Mormyrus iriodes | reverse complement strand
ACTCAAAGGGGGAGCCCATCCTCCAGGGGCCGGCAGAGGAAGCCCTAACCCTAACCAGACTCAAAGGGGGAGCCCATACTCCATGTACTGAACGAGGAAGTCAAATGAGCAAGATGGCAAAGTCCTAATTCACACTGTCCAAATTTTAAGATTTGAGTCTCAAAGCAGGGGATGGAACGCAGGTGCTGGTGCTGCTTCTGATGGCAGGATGAACAGTGATACAGCCACAGGGCACTGTAAGTCCTGCAGTTATGTATGTTGTTAATGGCAATGCTTCAGGTGGTGAGATTCGCGGCTTTTTCAGTTTTAGTTGGCACAAGCTTTCAGCAGAGTTTACAGTGCGTAACACTAGTCTGTGGGAAATTTTTCCAGAGTACCGCCACACCGTCGATGTCTATTTACTTTATCTATCCACAATGTCTCCTTTTTTTAAAAGATGTCATGGCTGTCAACTTTTGTCACCGACACTTGAAATTGCATTGGCCCCTGCCCCAGGTTCTCTAATCTTAAAAGAATTCTATTTGATTACTTGAAGTTGGTTTCTGTGCTATCAAGCCACATTCCTTAGCGACAGTTTATCAGTTTCTCATTTTATCATTTAAATTTAATATGATAAGATATGAATTGTTATATATCATTTATACTACCCAGCCATAGTCCTGATTACAACAGACCCCATTTACCTTCTGTGGTTCCCAAAACAGAGGTTTGACTGCCCATGGTTTGTGCTGCAGTTTTTATTCTTTTGAAATCATTCATATAAATGGATGATCTGTGCTGATCTGTGCACCTAAAGATGGTGACTGGTGATCTGATATGTAAAAGAGCACATGCTGAGGACTCCAGAAACAGGTTAATTCCCCGCAGTTTTGTGAAAATGTTAAAATTTGTTTATTCCAGTAAGTGTATGGGGTGTGGTAATTGTCAAATATGCACTTTTTTGTGGAAAGGAACCTGCATATTGTTCCTTATGAGATTTGCAGTAAAGTTGTAGTCCTCAAATAGAGAGGTTCAGTGTATATATATATTTGCGTGTGTGTGTGTGTGTGTGTGTGTGTGTGCCATAACAGATGGGCGTAAGAGAGACAGGAGGCCATCAGGTTATTTATACCTGTTTGACATGACTGGCTGAAGCTCCATTGTTGTGACCAAATTTATTCAGGATATAGAACACTTGAGACAAAGTATGACTACAGTGCATACACTGTGGGACTAAGGTTAATATCTTAGTGGTTTTGGAACACATTGTTAACGTACCTAACGGTGCACTCAACTGCACTGGGAAGTCAGCACCGACGCGTAGGGCAAGCTAAGGCCTTGCGGTGAATAACCAGTTGGTGGACGTGAACTTGACCAGATTCTTTGAGAGCTATTCTTTAATAATAACAGGGAAAATTATAGAGGGAGAAAAACCTGCCCTCATCCACATTGACATCAACCACTAAAGTACAGTGTATGTTCAGGAGGCCTAAAAGAAATAAAGCTGATCTAATACCCAGGGGCCATTTTTGACACCCTTTTATGGTGCAGCAGTCAATCAGAAAAATGTATATACTTCGAAATACATTTAAGTTAAATTTCACAACATAAACAGAAAAGACGCATTCCAAGACAAATCAAGGCTGTCGTAAATTTTGTATCGCTATTTGTGTCTTTGTTATGAGTCACAGAGAACTGGTCACATAGCTGTGATACTGTTGTCAATATGTTTAGTTTCTCAGGACCATTATTCCAAAAAAACTGTAAACCAGAAATCATATGCCCTGTTTAATCGTTTAATTCTTGTTTATTGCATTAATGCAGGCCATTAATGCAAATTACCTGTTGCACCGATGTTGCTCTGATATTAAGTGTGGTTAATGGTTTATTTCAAAGATAAGATAATAATAATAAAAGTCGAAAAGAAAACCTGAGCTTCCTGCACTTGGTACATTTTGTTTTGGTCTTACTGCAGTGGAAAGTTGGACAGATTTGACGTCATACAATTTTATGACAGCACCTGTATCTGCTGTAATAGATATGAATGGTTATACAAAGACTGTCATTACTGTGGAAAATCACCACATGTGATGTACATTACTATCATCTTATGAAGGTTGTAAACACAATTGATTTGATTTTTGACATTATTCTTGATTTGCTATTGTCTCTTTGCATCCTGCTTTGCATCATTTTTCATAAATTAAGGATGTTACTTGTATTTCGAGGCTGTATGAAAAGAGTAGTACTCTAGTGGCCAAAATTATGGAAACACTTCCAATTATTAGAGATGGCAGAACTTTATTATAACTGTTGCTCCAGTTACTTATTTAATCATCCAATGTATGACATTTGTAACATTCTTTGATTGTTTACAGACATTACCACCAATATTTGTGTAGTAATTTTTAAAGCCAAAAAACTAGGTGTTTCCATAATTTTGGCCACTAGTGTATTTTTAGGGAATTCATATCACAGACAGAAACGCGAAAAAAAAACGCAAATTTTATGCACATAGGGATGGAGTCACAAATTGCTACACATGCATTGACGTGTAAAGCTGTCCAGTACATTCAGGACACCAATTTGAAACATAAACTATGAGATAAGTGTTAATAACTGATCTGGTATGACTAGTTGCCTGCAGATGCATTGCAAGAAGCTAATTAGCCTATGTGATTAGCCAAAAGCAGGAGGCACCAGCTCCTGTAAGCCTCTTTACTAGGCAGTGCATCTCAAAGTAGAAACGATGAGCATCGAGGAACTCGTTGAATAACAAGAACGTCATATATTAACATGATATTAAATATTCCTCTATGTTAATTATCTTCCATTGATATTTCCCCATTTTGTCTTTTTTCCTGTTAACCATCGGAAATAACTTCACTTGCTTCACTCAGCATTAATCATCCCAGGGGATCAGACACTTGTCCCTACAGACATTTTTCATATACATCATTGTCAGCTGTCATAGCATCAATCACTATTACTTATACTATGTCTTTTGGATTTGATAACAACATTGATTCACATAATCACACTGTCACCAAGAACTACGAAAACAACCTAGTGAATAATGGAATTGTGCACGTTAATAGAAAAAGCAACTGCAAGACTTCTCACTTTTTATTAAAGAGCAGCCCAATTATAAAGTTCAGTGCACCAGTCAAAAGTACATAATTATGTATAATTGTATCTGTAAGATTTTATTTTAGGAAAGAGCACTCTTTCGTGGGATACCGGTAGCCGTTTTTAAAACGATCGCACTCTCAATTTAGGGATGCTAACTTTTCAGTTATTTTTCATTTGTTTAACACCAGCCCAAGTATGTACAAACGTGGAAATGTATAAAGCGATCAGCGCAATACTGGCTCATGGCTACTCAGTCCGCACTGTATTAATTGATACTGAGCTCCAGCATATATAAATCTGCCTGTGCTTGCAGGAAGAAAGTTTAGTTCAGTAGCATCCTAATAAGCTCACAGCTTCAGTCGCTTATTAAAATCAAGCATGTGTCTTTGTTTCTTATTGCTAATGATGTGGAACCGCAGAGGCCGGAGTGTGTTTTGCACGGCCGATGTGCTGAGCCTTTGCTGAGAGCTCATTACACGGCTCCCCACTGGACCCCGCAGGCTGCGGCACTTCCAGGAGACCGTGGGGGCTTGACAGAATTATTACACCGAATATTTTTAGACACATTAACTATAACACTAAAGCAAAAGATTCCCCTCAACGAGATGCAAATGCTTGCAGGATACTGTGGATAAGCCTTAGGTTTTCTGTATTAAGACTGTGCTGGTAATGGAGATCAGAATCAAAGGAATAAATGGGTAAGGAATTACAGCAAGTTTTTTTTTTTTTGGCATATCATAATAGCGCTATATAAAGGTTTTGTAAAGAATGAAGCTCTTTGGCCCACTAAATTTCCTTGTAGGATGAACCCAAAAATCTTTAAATTGGTCTTTAGAGAGCGGATAAGTGATACGCAAAGGTTTCCATGAAAGGAGGTACATACAAAGCACTGCTCTAAGCTTATGTCAGATATTTAATGAAATAGCTCGTTTCATTTGTAATATAAATTCTGGTTTTGTTTCCAGAATCTTTTCAGCAATGTTTTAGCCCGTATTTGTATTAGAGATGAAATCCATGCAGCATAAAGCATTTTTGAGTGATTATTATTTTATTTTGAACAAGGTAATAATGAAACATATTGGAGGTTAATCCAGTTTATTTATTTATAAACTTATGATTTTTATGTATAATATTTAAATCCACAGGCAATCTATAGCCAATTTTGATTTCTTTGTAAGTATACTGTAACATCCTAACACACTTAGCAGCTTTAATATGCATTAATAACAAGCATTACATGATCATAAGAAACATTATAATCATATAATCATATAACGTTTATTATGAATGAATATTAAATCTGTTAAGGTATGTTAGGACGTTAAGGTCTACTTCCATACTGCTTATGAATGTTCTACGAATGTGGAATTCATGCATTATGAAGGTACAGTTAATAGTGTTACTAAATAATGTAGCAGCACACTCTTACTTAATGTATTAATTAACCAGAAAATAAATGTTAATTATGTAATGATATCATGCTTGATCATCATTAGTCAATTATAACGGTTTATATATTTCATGCAGTTCCTATATTTGTTCATGATTTGTACTTGAGTAGTAACTGAGTTACTACGTTACGTGTGCCTCCTCAAGTACAGTGTTACCAAATTATTTTCTGCACCTGGCCATTTCCAGAGGTACAGCAGATCCATTCGCATTGGAGAAGTGATGGCCTAATGGTCAGGGAGGTACACTTGTGATTGAAAGGTTCGAATCCCAGACAACCTAGGTACCTCCCCCAAGCACTTCTCCCTGGGGGCAGAATTAACAGTGTTACATATGGGATTGAATTTAATAGAATACATTCCATTGTTGTGCACTGTGTGCTGTGGTGTGTCAACAATGACAATCAATCACTTCACATATTTAAACCTGAAAACCAAATCCCTCCTTCACCTAACTATATGCATTCATCCATCCTGCAGTAAAAGCAGGGATACACCCTAGATGGGGTACCAGTTCATTGCAAGACACTTACACACAATAAAGTAAATTTAAAGACAACAATTGGCCTAACTGAGGCTGGAAAGCCGTGCAACATTGCGAGCACATGCAAACTTCACTCTTACACACACAGTTGAGTCGAGATTCAACAACTCTGGCTACAGAACTATCTAATGAAGTACCATGTCACTACATATGGACATTTACGCGGTGAAACATCATTATGCATTTCCTTAGAGTTCCTTAGGTGAAGCTTTCATCCAAAGTGACTCAACATTCTTAATCCATTTCACAGCTGGAAATTTTAGTGGAGCATTTCAGGTTAAGCACTTTGATCAAGGGTACTGCAGAACAGTCCTTGGATTACAAAGACTCAATTAATTGTTCCTTTCCTACTGTTGTTTGAACGTATAAAAAAAGAATATTATAAATCGGTTTAACTTCCGTTCTTAAGCAAAAACACTGATAGTCATTTCAAAAGAAAGGCTTGGCTGCACAAAATAAATTAACAAAATAAAATATATATATATATATATATGAGAGGGAGTCAGGAAGCGTGACTGTTCCAACATCCTCTGCAGTGGACATTACCGGGTCCAATGTTAGCAATTATTGATCAAAAGTTTTCTGTCTAAAGTTCTACTATTAACTCGAAAAACTAAAATTCTACTTTTTGCTTCCTGGAACTGATGTCGGTTTTTATTCGCATATACTGGAAAATGTCAGCAAAAATGGCTCGCTCTAATTACAGTACAAAAATAACTGAGAATGATGTAATACATTAGTACAATAATTAACAGTGGGAATTAGACGTACGTCATAATAGCTGATTTATTAGATAAAGTACATAATGTTAAAACTGCATTACTGATAAACATTAATATGTCGATTGTTTTTCAGAAGTGACATTATTTTGATTTTTAATCAGTGAAAAGTAATTATATTTTTTGTTAATCAAATTTTACTTTTACTGGACAGCTGGGTAATATGATGTCCTAATTATTTTTCCAATTTTTCCACACCAAAGAAAGACTAACATAAATATTTTGGTCTAATAATTTGCATTACCCAGGAGAATGAATTCCAATTCGGGAGGTGGAGGGAGGGGGTTAGCAGTATAGGGCACAAGGCTGAGGTACACCCTGGATGTGTTAATGTGAAGGAGCAGTCACACATGCACAATAATATACTGTGGGGGATGTAGAGATGCCAGTTTGCTTATGGGAGGAAAGGCAGTACTTGCAGGAGAACATAATTACAGTCAGAATTACACTATATGGACAAAAGTATTGGGACATCCGTCCATTACACCTATAGGAACTTCTATGACATCCCATACTAAATGCATAGGCATTAATATGTAGTTGGTACCCCCACCCCCCTTTGTGGCTATAACAGCTGCCACTCTTCTGGGATGGCTTTCCACGGGATTTTGGAGTGTGTCTGTAAGAAAATTGCCCTTTCATCCAGAAGAATATATGTGAGGTCAGGCACTGATGTTGGACGTGAAGGCCTGGCTCACAATCTCTGTTCTAGTTCATCCAAAAGGTGGTCAGCGGGGTTGAGGTCAGGGCTCTGTGTAGGCCAGTCAAGTTCTTTCACACCAGACTCACCCAATCATGACTTTATGGACCTTGATTTGTGCACTGGGGCACAGTCAAGCTAGAACAGAAAAGGATCTTCACCTAAATGTTACCATAAAATTCAAAGCATAGAATTGATTCTGTGCTTCCAGCTTTTTTTTTTAGAACAGTTATGGAAAAAGGGTCTTTTCTATTCGAGCACGACTGTCTGGTACCAACGAAATTTTACGCATACTTTTTACACTAAACTGTTTGCCCAGATTTTAGTCAGGAACAACATATTCATTCATAGTAATACATTTCAAACTCGTTGATGCCAACTCTTTGAACTAAGCCTGAAACTAAAAACAATATTTTTAAAATAAATGTCAGACCGAAACATGAACAATATAAAAGTTCCAGTTAATTAACATATAAGCGAAATCTTTACTAAAACGTAGAAGGGCCTTGGGCCTTCCCCAAACTGTTCCCACAAAGTTGGAAGCATAGAACTGTCCAAAATGTCTTGGCATGCTGAAGCATTAAGAGTCCCCTTCACTGAAACTAAGGGGCCTAAACCAACCTCTGAAAAACAGCCCCATACCATTATCCCTCCTCCACCAAACTTTACAGTTGGCACAGTGTACTCAAGCAGGTAACGTTCTCCTGGCATCTGCCAAAACCAGACTTGTCCATCACACTGTCAGACAGAGAAGCGTGATTCTTCACTCCACAGAACACTGCTCCAGTGTCCAGTCTTATACCACTCCATCCGACGCTCCTCATTGCACTTGGTGAAGGGAGGCTTGAATGCAGCTGCATGGCCATGGAAGCCCATTCCATGAAGCTCATGGCGCACAGTTTTTGTGCTGTGGTTAATGTCAGAAGAAGTTTGGAATTCTGCAATTATTGAGTCTACGGAGCGTTGAGGATATTTACGCACTATGTGCCTCAGCACTCAGCGACCCCGTTTTGTCACTTTATGTGGTCGTCCACTTTGTGGCTGAGATTCTGTTGACCATGGAATATCTAGCAGGGAAGAAATTTCACAAACTGACTTATTGCAAAGGTGGCATCCTATGACAGCACCACGCTTAAATTCACTGAGCTTTTCAGAACGACCTATTCTTACACAAATATTTGTAAACCTGACTGCATGGCTAGCTGCTTGACTTTATACACCTGTGGCAATGGGTCAGAATGAAATTCCTGAGTTCAGTGATTAAGACGTGTGCCCCAATAATTTGTGTCAAGATAGTGCATATATTTTGAACGTGTAATTGTTGATTGTCTGGGTCCTCTGCGAAAAACTAAAGTTGGGTATCGATTTTTCGTGCAAGTAGTGTTGCTACTTGATTTTCAGAAAGTGTGCCTTTCCATCAAATAACTGCTGCCACAATAACTACCATGTCATTTTCTACATTTGAGTTTCTGACAGACTGATCAGGGCTTAAATTTTTTATTAGGAATGTTGTAGCTACCCTCAAGATCAAACATTAGACATCTAATTGTTTGCCATTTCAACGCATCGTGCCACTTCAAGTGTGTGGACTAGACATATATACACACACTGCTGACCACCTAAACCTTGTTGTTCCTGTAGCCATTCTGTGACCCAGTTCCAGTTGTTTTTCATATAACTGATTTTCCCTGTGCTAATGCCAAAACAGCTGGTGTTGATTTTTGGTCCTACTTCCCTCCACCCATCTGTGTGTCACGTGGCTGAGATCTCTATTCAGTCCGGAGCTAATGGTATGTTATTGTATCTGTGTCGCTAATGATATAGCCAGGATAATGTAGGACAATGTAGATACATTAAGTAGGAATGTGAACTGCTGCTTGTGCCTAACCCTAATCCTATTTTTCATAACGATTTAATAATTTGCATATATAGTATTTCATGGCCTGCAGAACAGTTATAATTTGGGTTTATGATTATATTAACTTTATACTATTGTGCTGAATTCAAAGCTACATGGTAGTACAATATGTCATAACGCTCAGCTCCATGCAGAATGAAATACTAATTATAATATACATCAATATACAAATTATTTTATTTATTTAATAATTTGATTGTATTATTGATTTCTTTGATACATTGTTTAAAATGATTTTTACCTAGGAATAAATGGTCCCAAGCTGGATACAAAGTGGGGGGGGCTGTATTTTTTTTATTTAGTTTAATTCGTAAATGGTGAAGATGCTATTGTATTATATATATTTAGATCTAATACGGAAGTTCAACAAACATCATTTTGACAGGTTAAAAGTATTATGCAGGTTACGATACAGGTTACAACGGGAAATCAGGTCCCCAGAGTGCAGCAGGAGAGAGTGACTGGTATTCAGCATATTAATGTGACACAAGGGAAATCTCCTTCTTCGGTCAGGGGTTGCAACAACATAGTCAATGTCACCATGTTTCTTACCAATGACCCAAGTAATGACACCTTCCGAGGTTGGGATCTTCATGCCAAGTTGGGCAGCCCACTGCATGAATTTAGGGTCCAGGTCCTGGACTAACTACAGTCTATCACAGGATCTCTTGACATACTAGCGTTGGTGGCATGGGGACTTACTGTAGCTAAGAAGAGCTTCAGCCAGAGGGTTTTTAAACGTACCTAAGCCAGAGCTCATGAATTTAAGGCTTTTGTGCGTCGTAATTGAAATGGCGATGACAAGAAAGTCAGCCTGCCATCTCAATCATGTTTTGAATCAAGAAAATATGCCCCAAGAATAGTCTTTAAACTCTGATGGAAGTGCTCTACCACCCGTATAGATTCTGAATGGAGGACACTGGAGGTGAGATGTTTAACCTGGAGCTTGTGCCACACCAGATCAGATATTTCTGACATAAAATTGGTTCCTTGGTCAGACTGGATGTATTTTGGTGACCCATATGTAGTACAAAATTAGACAAAGAAATTTATATGTTTAATGGGACCTCAATTTAAAATGGCAGTTAGACCACAGTATAGAAAAATAAAGATACAGTGCACAAGTAGTTATAAATGTTAACAATGGCAATATAATGCAGTGGGATAGATGTAGGTCAGTGGTTTAGTATCCTGCTGGTATGAAGAAAGAAACGGTCTCTAAATCATATGGTGATGTACCAGTAGGAGTGTGAAAAGGTTGTGAGCTGCGGGGCTGGCTTCCTTGATGATGGACTTGGACCACTTCTGGAAACAGGAGAGGTAGATTGATTATAGCTGTGGAAGATCTGTGCAGATGATCCTTGAAGCTATCTGGAAAACACCTTGTAATAATCTGAGGTCCTGAGCAGTTAGTTTACCTAAGCCAGGGTTTCTCAAACCGGTCCTCGGGGACCCAAAGATGATCCACGTTTTTGCTCCCTTCCAATTCCCTGGCAGCTGGAAGGGAGCAAAAATGTGGACTGTCAGGGGGTCCCCTATGACCGGGTAGAGAAGCATTGACATAAGTACAATGTGATGCATCTAGTCAGGATGTTTTTAATGGTGCAGCGGTAGAAGTTCATTTGGTTTTCAACCCAAAGTTCTTTAGCCTCATCTGGAAGAACAGCCTCTGCTGAGTCTTGTTGAGGATGTAGCTGGTCTTTAGAGACCCTGAGTGTGAATTGGTAACCTGGACACCCAGGACCTTGAAGCCGCTGTCTCGATGAGAGATCCATGGATGATTAGCGGGGAATGAACGCCTTTGGTTTTTCTGAATTCAGTGATGATCTCCTTTGTCTTGTAGACATTCAGGGAGAGGTTGTAGTCCTGGTACCATACAGTCGGGTCTTTTATCCCCAGCATCACTTGTGAAGCCAATCAATGGTCTCATCCGCAAACTTGATGAAGCTGTTGCTCTTGTATTTTACCACAGTCATACGTGGATAGACTGTACAGCAGCGGCTAAAGCAGTAGTTTTGCAAGATGCCAGCGCTCACGATCAACGTGGATGATCTCCTGTTGCCAGTTCTGGTCTGGTCAGCTCTATTAAATAAAAAGTCAAGATGGAGTCACAGATGGAGTTTCTCAGACTCAGGTCTCTCAGCTTTAACACCAGTTTGGATGGTGCAGTGGCTCATGGACCCACACAACTGATGAACAAACTTTAAAAAATTTCCCCGGCAGGACCACACATGGGATTTCCTGATTAGGCTTCTCAGCCACCCGACAAAATCGGCAGAACTCAGAAACAAGGGCAAGGCAAAGGGAATGTTCTAATATCTGGGATAGAACTGTCAATATAAATAATATATTCCATCCATCCATCCATCCATCCATCCATTTTCAGTAACCACTTATCCAATTTGGGGTCACAGGAAGGGGTCCAGAGCCTATCCTGGAGGCTGTGGGCCACCCAGGATGGGGCACACTCACACACCATTTACACTTACAGGCAATTTGGTAGCTCCAATCAGCCTCAGCATGTTTTTGGACTGTGGGGGGGGAACTGGAGTACCCAGAGGAAACCCCACAGTGACACAGGGAGAACATGCAAACTCCACACACAGAACCTGGGCGCAGACATGAACGCTGGTCCTAGAGGTGTGAGGCAACAGTGCTAACCACTGCACCACCATGCCACCCCCTAAACAATATATTGTTGATAGGAAATTAAAAAAATAGGAGAATGAGAAATTTTGTTGCTAATGAACACTGCTTGATAACAAACATCGTATCACAGAAAAGAACGCAATTCCAACCAATCATGTGTAGTCTTTTAAGGAAATACAACCTGTAAAGCACAACCTGTAAAGGTTGCTTAATATAATCAGAGCACATCAATGCTAATATCATGGAAGAGATGAGCGCTCCCTTAGAGGGAACTTCTGTGTCAGTGTCGGTGAAGAAAGCAGGCAAGTTCAGCAGCCTCAACTTTTAACAAAGAAGATATTGTGGATAAATAAGGTAAAAAGATGTCGGTAGTGTGGTGCTTCTTGACAATTTAAAATCTGCTGCTGTGCACTGTAAACTCTGTTGAAAATATAATGCTAATTAAAACAGAAATACTGCGAACATATTTCATCATTTGAAGCATTTCCATCCAGTAGAACATACAGAATGCCATGGTGTCACCAGCAGTCATGGTTTCCACTTTCAATCTTAAAAAATGCAGGGTGTCCCCTCCCACCACTGCCCAGATCCCTGATGATTAGAAACCCAACAACAAACTATGCTGTTGGTGTTTTCTGGTGGTAAGGTGGTAAGTGGTATTATCTTTAACATCTTACGGGAATAAGGACATCAACCACCTCTGGACTGACTCTATACTTATTAAATAAGTATCCAAACTTCTGGGTACAAATTCTTAAACTCACTGAGTATGATTCGTTCCTTTAACTGCTTTAAATCAAAATCCTTGCTAGCAGCCTCACACTTATTTTCTAGAGTTTGGATGGTAAATTTCTGTCATGACGCTGTATATCCCAGATTGTTGCCTGTATCATAGTAAAAACTAAAATACTATTCTGGCAGTGCATTAAAACACCGAGAAGTACAAAGCACCAAACTACGGACTGAAACACGGAACGGTGTAATGAACTGACAAACATGTTATTTGCGACAATTTGAAGATGCATACACAAACATACCCAATCATAACACTTCTTTTCATTTAACTATAAAGTTAAGAGCTATATGGTTTTATGACCAAGACCAGTTGGACACTAAAACTGTTTCCTCAGCAATTTCAGAAGTCCACATATGTATAGTTTGGTGACAAGGAGCAAGCCATTGCAAGAATATCCACTCTGAGTCCTGTTCGCAAAAAACACGTTTGATCAGCTGACTAGCAGACGTTTCACTCTGCAGTTTTGAAGGTAAACATCTTTCATTTTACTGGTTACTCGAGCAGGTCACTAGATTTGCCTAACCGTGAACAACTGGCAGAGGTCACCAAGCTGTCATATGAGATTTTCTCTTTTTCCCAGAACAGTCTTGTCCAATCATCTGAGGCATCATTGGTGATGTCATGATGTAAAAAATTGATTAGATTAGATTAGATTAGATTAACTTTATTGATCCCAGGTGGAAATTCTTGTGCATACGGCAGAACAGTACATAGAGCACAGACAAACATGCATATATTGCAGAACAGACAAGGTGAGGCACACATACTGCAAACAAGTAAATGTAGTGCATCAAATTGAAAAGTACACAGTATACCAGTAGAATCCTCAAAAACATAGGTCTATTGGAATATATATTCATGAAATAAATATTAAGAAAAATATAATAATACTGCACTGTTCGGCAATGCAACCATCCCATCCTCACACAGAATGGCACCTAGTTGTAAGTCAAGGGCAGTCTGTAATACTAACAACAATAACATTAACAACAACAATAATAATAACATTATTATTATTATTACTACTACTACTACTACTAATAATAATGTTAGTATCATTAGAAATTAGCAGATGGTATATGTGCAATTTAAAAACAAAGATGTTAAAAATTATGGACCACTTTATGAACTTAAGAAGGCAACAACAAAATGAATATGAGATGTTAAAATTAATATGATATACTTTTCCCAGTTGTGCAGGATGCGATGAATTGAAGTCCTGAATTGCACTGGAAGAATAAGGATATTTAAGAACTTTCCATAATCTCTGATAGGGAGGGATGGAATTTGTGGTTTTCTATGTAGATGTCACTGTAAAAGTGTTATTAAAAGCATGGAGGAGTGTGAGCTGGGCGACGCAGGCTGGGGGAATGGGACTTGTCTGCAGGTACGTGGAATTATGCCATTTGATATTTGGCCCTTAGCTAACAGGTCCCTTAGGTAATGACAAACAGTTGGCCTGGAATTAACTGATTACCCTGATAAAGTAGTATTTTACAGTGGACGTATATTTTACGGTCTTTTCTGGCATGCATCTGTGTAGGTTGTGTGGTTTCTGTTTAAAAGGTCATCAAGACTTTTTTATATGATTGCTGACCACTGCTTCTGCCCTGCTGCCTGTTGCGTTTGTCTATATGTCTTGTCTTCTTCTTACTTTGTACATACAATGCTCGTTCCAGGATAATTACAATATTGTAAAATGACATTTTTAGCGATTTGTACCGATATCTACAGCACCAGTCATAAGGCAAGGCAAGGCAAGTTTATTTATATAGCACAATTTCAGGCACAAGGCAATTCAAAGTGCTTTACAAAGACAG
>JAAGVU020000078.1:8841892-8844271 GCA_011763525.2 Mormyrus iriodes | reverse complement strand
TGTTCTTTTCATATTAAGACACATTAATACCGACTAGTTTTAAGAATAGTGGAATGTTACACTTTTTTTCTTCCTCCATTTGTGGCGCCCCCGGGATGGATGGCGCCCTTAGCATTTGCCTGTATTGCCTATGCCACGGGCCGGCCCTGTATGGAGTAGAGACTGTATATATATATGACTAAGTGAAATTTCTGCTTTTAGCTTTTAATTTTTGAATTTTAAGTGGCACGATATTGCCCTAATGAGGTACATGGAAATAATCTAAAAAATGGTTCATTTACCTGTTCACCCCCCAAAAAAATATAGTATTCAAAAGCAATGGATGTTTTAAAGAAAGATGCCATACCAGCGCCTTAGAGATACACTGCTGTAGACTTTTTCCACTTTTGTGTGTATTTGAAGCATCAATTTGTATCCACTTAAAATGATAAAAAAAAAAAAAAAAAAACTTTTTCAAGTGCTTAATGCTCCAGTTGGTGGCTTTAGGGGTTGAGTCTGTGATAGGTGCCCCAGCGCCTTTACGCATGTGAAATTTCACTTAAACACACTCGACTCTTGATGAACCATTGAATCATTTAAATATATAAGCATTAACTTTAACTGGCACAGCATTAGCATTTACAATTCAGCCTGACGTTATAGGTGTGGAAAACCGAGGATGGCGACAACGTTCATAACTAAGCATGGTAACAGCTCAGCAGCTGGGTAACAGCTCACAAAATGTGCATTGCAGTATATTTGTATACTTTAGAAACACATAGATGTTAATGAGTAGATCATTTACTGAAATTCACTCCTTTTACAGAGAACTTGTACATTTCAGAAAGAAATAAAATGGCTTTAATATACAAAATAATTACCGAGCAGTTGAAATATAATGTCTGTGTTTTATTTTTCATCAGAGTGCATTAGTGTGTAACATCAATAATTTAGGCCATCATCTGCCAACACAGGCCCAGAACTGCGGTTCAATCATGTAACCCTGTAAACTCACTCTCCAGCAAAATGAATATGCTGACAATAGATAACCAAAGGGAGAGACTGCATTTATTACCTAAAGTGATTCACTTAACGTTTTTTTTTAAATTAAGTATTTGTGGACAGGGTTGGGCAGCTGGATAAATGATTTGTTATGATCAATGCATCCTTTTTTCCTTCCTAGTTGGCCAAAAAGAAGATAGGTGGCATTAAATATTTTTCAGCATCCTTTTATTTATTGAATAAAATTAGATACCATAGGCGTTACTCCGAGCAATCAAGTCAAATGCTAGTTGAATCTCTAACTGAAACATCTCAGAAACTATGTTTAGCTATTAAAAATAAATAAATACATAAATTATATGTGTATATACACACACACACACACAAATAGATGGGGTTTTAAATGTCGTATATATCATGATTCGTGTTTTATAGATGATGAATATGTCAGATGTTAGTCATTGTTTCATTGTTGGATTCTTGTATCAGTTTCTCCACTAAAGCCACATGTCTGACTCTCATTCAGTCATAATATCATAGTGCCTCCACTGAGCAAACCTCAGATGGACACTGAGAATCAGGTATTAGAAAACAAGATTGTTGTATTCTCTGAATAGTCTTTGGGACACATTCCAGAGTTTGAAGATCTTGTGTCTCTTTCTGAAATGTGACATTTCACCGTTCAGGTCTTTGTCATTTTACCTTTCAGATTTTGTCAGTATAAAATGAAGTATTTATAGTGAATAATTTATTATCGAACAATGTAGAATTTATTTGGGCAAAAAACTAAAGTGCCTTTAATTCGATTCACCTTCTTATATATGTTCAGAACATATCTATGCTCAAAGAACAGTCCATTGATTGGTTCATTGTGTATTTAGCAAATGATTCCCTAGTTGTCATGTGTCCTATAGACACAGAGTCAACAGAGATCTTAATTTTTTTAATTAACCTAAGAAAAAAATGATTGGATAATATTCCTTATACCAGTGCACAATAAGGGATAGAACTTATCCTGCTTGAACTAAAGACCAATTAGCCTGACATCTATTAAACAAATTCTACTGTGATATGTATTTAACAAGCTTGTGCTTTTATACTTAAATGGGACCTCATTGTTCCCTTGTAAAGTAATGCTAAATTGTGTTAACCAATTGTTTGTAAAAAATGAAAAAGTAAGGCTATACACACATCCTTTCTTTGGCAACAGTATCAGCAATATTACAGTGACAGTGGTACCTACAGAAGTACCAGTTTTTTCTATGACGATGGTCACCAATCGGTGACACAATTGAATCTGGACCGTACGATCAATTCCAACCTCAACCCCCCGGTTCCCCATGCTAGTTGACATTTTTTTTTGGACGCAATGGACCTTGAGTTTGTATTGCTGATGGA
>JAAGVU020000078.1:8829392-8836892 GCA_011763525.2 Mormyrus iriodes | reverse complement strand
ACACATGCCTTCAGTTACTGGCATGCACTACTAACATCCAGTAGTTTGACCTCATATCAGAGGTACATTGAGGTAAAGCAAATGGGGATAAAGTGAATATGGGGTTACTGACATATGGTCATTACTTGGCCTATGGAACTCGCCAGTTGTAAAACAGTGGACAGCTATAAAAGACATGCATTATGGGATATGCATTCACTTCACCTGGTCCAGAACACTGCAGCTCTCCTCCTCACCAACACCCACACCCATCTGCACATCTCTCCTATTCACCAGGACCTGCACTGTCTCCCTGTGAAATTTTGTACCCAACTCAGAATTCTTCTCCTCACCTACAAGGCCCTCAATTATCTTGTTCCACCTTATCTGTCTGATCTTCTCCTGCCCCAACAGTGCTCTCATTCTCTTAGATCTTCCTCTTCTGGCCTCCTCCTACCTGTGTCTCCTTACTAATCATGTAATACTGAGCTCTACTTTCTCCCTTGCCCTGAGGAAACACCTCCAGACCCTGCCTGCAAATCCCAGCGAGAATGTTACAGGTACACTTTAATAATGAAGTTGCTAATGGGATTCATGTTGACTGTGTTGATTAATGGCATCATTGAACCTTACTGTGACCAGCCACCACTTACTTTGCATTTGGACTGAGAATATTTCATGAATTGCACCTTATATGCAGGTTATTCTTGCACTCCCTCCAAATTGTTTTAGCTACAGACTCTGTTAAGAAAAACAGCATTCACACTGCAAAGACTGCCTGTAATGCTTTGACAACATCTATGAAAATGGGGGCTTTCCTGCTGAATTAGCATATTATGGGTGCAGTTACTTTGGTGCAGCTATGCAGTCTGACACCACGAACAGCATCAATATACAAAACAACAAGCATGGTATTGACAAAGTTTTTAAACTGAAGCTGACAAGATTTTATTAATAATTTAGAATTAACATATAAATTAAGAGAGACTTAAACATAACAGAATGACACTGAGACAAGAGACAAACTAAGTTACACTATATAAAGCAACTGTATAAAACAGGTGAATCCATAAATATTAATGGAACGTGATAATTAATGGAAAAGCACTGGAATTATAATAGATTTTTGTGAGTCACTTACATCAAAACAGACCATGGTGTGTAGCTCAGCAGGATAGGGTGATGTGATTGTGATCAGAAAGTCTTTGGTTCGAATGTCAGGTGATCAAACTGGTGTCATTGTTGAGCAAGGCCCCTTAATCCCCAATTGTTCCAGAGATTGCTTGGCCCTGCTGTCTCAAAAAATGTGCATTGCTTTGGATAAAAGCATCCGCTAAATAATTAAAATGCTATAGTTTAGAGAAAACTACAATAAATATACATATACATGGGCACATGGATATATAGAAGTTCAAAAATGCAATATGCTTAATTGTACATGCAAATTCTGACAAATTCAAAAGAACGTTCCAATGGCATTTATTTGTTTCCCTTGCATTGATATCTCTCATATGTTAATCTTCATGTTTGCATTCATCCTGCTCCTCTACGAACAGAAAGTATGGCAACTGTTGGTAGATTCATTGAAATGCAAGCGACACACAGTCAATTTAAAACTGAAAAACAACCCCCCCCCATGTTTATCAACCTATGGGACCTATGTATATCCCATGTTGGTCATAAAAGTCAAAATACAAAGGTGGCACCACCTGGGAAACAGCCCACACGATACTTCCCATAACTCACAGTAATGGGGGTTACAAGACACATTAGCTCTACACCCAAAAAAATGGCTGTAATGGAACAACTATTACGGACAGAACCTTGTGAGCAACAGATCTACCAGCTGTATGTGCACTATACTGAGAAATGCACACTTTTGTGACAGAGGTGCCCTGAGGGCAACACTGACAGGGTGTTTAATTAGTCCTCGGTACTCAGAACAGGTACAGCTGCACACCTATTATCTCCGCAATGACTGAAAAAATGCTTCATGTAGCCATGCTATCAGTGTCTGCCCAGATTTCCAGCAGGTTCAAAGAAGGCCGTGTCGTACTGCATGAGATCTTCAGTGGAAATAGCATCATTACATCCGTTGTGCTGTTCCTCATACCCGTGCCACTTTACCACAGCGATAACAATTCCATGTCTAATTACTACGCAGCTTGTCACTCTGGTGCAGATACGTGTTCGCTGTTCTCACCAGGCCTGATGAACATCAGGCAGAGGATCCAAACTGAGTAAGCAGAAAAAGGTGCACCTGCGAGCAGCTTCTCTGCTATGGATGAACGGCGGCTTTCCTAGCCTGTGGCTAATGTGCTTTTAGGAATGAAGACAATAAAACAATGAGGTAAAATGTACATGGGCCACCTGGTAACAATAACAGCCATCATTTGAAATAAGGAATGGGCAATAAAGCCACTGTAATCTATAACATGCTAAATTACTGTATGATCTATCATCCTTCCCCAAATCAGAGAGATGTGCCGAGGGGACTTTGGCCATTGACATGTTGGTCTGAATTTTTCTATTTGGTTATTTGGCTGTTGAAGAGAAGAAGCAGTGGGTAGTGTTGTGCTGTACATTGATGGATTAAATTACTAAGAGAGCTAAAGAGCCTGGAAAAAAAAAAGACTTTGTATAAGCAGCAAGAGAGAGTGACACGTACACAAATGTTGCTTGGAGATTCCTGGGACCAAAAATCTCTCATTAGTTGATTTAGGCAGATAAAAGTAAGAGAGAAAAATGGTCATTTAAATGCTTTACAACAGTATGTGACAGTATATGTTTAAAATGTTACCACAAAGGCTAAATAATGTACTTTCATTAGGACAGCTCAGTATTTAAATTGTAATTCTGTTTAGTTTCATTTCCAGGGAAATTGGGTGCATTGTCAAAGTGTGTGTGTGTGTGTGGGGGGGGGACTATTGTGAGAATAAAGGAGACGACCGAGAAGGACACACACATTCTCCCGTACTCATTCACATTGGACACATACTTTAATCATTTATACTCAGGATTAGAATTTATTATAACTAATTTGAAATTATTTAAGATTGAAAATGAATCTTAACTTTACAACTTTAGCTTCTTAGACAAATAGAGACCACAAAATGTCAAAATCATATGTATCATGTATGTTACTAACCTGGTATTTCATGCATGTCAGCTAAACATTTAAATATTTTTCAATTCTGTTTCGTATTTATTATTTATTGACTAATACATACTCTATATATTACGTGTGCTTATACACACACACGCACACGCACACACACACAATGCAGACAATGCAACAGTCTTAGGCAGTAAAAGAAAATGTTTAAAGCTATTTATCTCAGTAGTTATTATATATTTGTTGAACAAAAGAAAAAAACACAATTTAACATTACGCCTTGCAAATTAAGTGTAACACAATAAAAACTAACAAGAGTTTCTTCTGTCCTGACACCAATTCACTTCCCAAATGGCTCCTCAATAAATATAGTTAAACAGTTACAGTTGCAGTTTGTGCACATTTGTGCTTGGCAAATAAACCCTGATTCTGATATAGTGTGTATGTATATATACTGTATATGCAAGGGGTCTTAATTCCATCATGCCAGTGGTGCACAGTGGAGTTGTGAAGGAAGCCACAGGGAGGTGAGCGTGGTGAGTAGGGGAGCATAACTTTGAAAGGAGAGCAAAAGAGCCTGGGGGCATGGAGAGCATATGGACTCAGTGAAAGCATAGCTAGAAATAGAGCACAGGGCCCGAATGCTAATGTGAATGCATTGACTCAGGGATTGTAGGCAATGTTCGAGCTGGTGCAACCATCTTGGTGTTTCTCTTAACATTGTCTTTGCAAGCTAATTTGGTCTTTGAAAAAGATTTGATCCTTAAAAAAAGCCAGCTCGCTTAAGTTCAATGTACCAGTCAGTGTCTAGAATTCAGAGCAAGGTATTGTAAAATCACATGTTTTGTGACCATGTATTAAATGCTGCTGCTTAATGAGATTATAGTAAATTGGGGAAAGGAAACCCTTTACCCCAAGAGATGAGATCAAGAGCTAGAGTGGATGGGTATTTGGGGATCACAGCACAAAATCACCAGATACTGCTGTGTTCCAAAGTGATGGAGTTACACTCATATAAAACAGTCTTGCATAGATACCTGCACAGATATAACCCTCATGCACAATAAAAAAAAATAATAAATTGGCAGGTGGTACAAGATTCAAATAATGGTATATGCTTTTTCCCCCTCTTTTTGATGTAGAGAGGCCTGAATACCAATGTCCTGCCCTCTCAATAACAAGGATCACTGATTACAGCCTTCACTTACCTTCATAATTGATATATAGCAATAGAGTTGCTAGTTGGGTGAAATGTGAAGGGTCACATTTGGTCTTTACCTTGTAGAAAACTAGGTGGCAGCTAGATGATGCTGAATGGCATGATAGGTCAACTAAAGCTTTGATTAATTTTATCATTTATATATTTAATTTTTATGAAGGCACAACAGTGACAAAACTCGGTAACACTTTACTTAAAGCAGTCATCATAATGCATTATAGATACCTTCATAATGCATTATAATGCATTCATAAAGTATTACAAACATGGCCATAACAACAACTTATAAAAAGGCTGAACACATTATAGCCATGTTTATTATGCATTATGAATGCTCTATGAAGCTCTCATCTATACTGCACTATAGATTCCTTCAAAATGCATTATAATGGTCAGTATAAGAATTAAGGATACTTTGTACTGCATTATGAAGGTATAGGAGAACCCCCCCCCACCCCTGGAACCCTGCCGCTGAGTAGTTGTTTAACTACTTCAGTGACCTCAGCCCCAGATATGGGCAAGTCCTCCCCCGAGTCTATAGCTCTACTTACTCCAAGGAAGGCATATCAGTCGGATTTAGGAGATCCTCCATATATTCCTTCCACCACCCGACTATATCCCCAGTTGAGGTCAACAGCTCTCCATCCCTGTTGTAAATAGCATTGGTGAAGCCCCGCTTCCCCCTCCTGAGTCACCTGACGGTTTACCAGAACCTTTTTGAGGCTGACCGAAAGTCCTTCTCCATAGCCTCACCAAACTCCTCCCATACCTGAGTTTTTGCCTCGGCAACTGCTCAAGCCACTTCCCGTTCGGCCTGCCGGTACCTGTCTGCGGCTTCCAGAGTCCCACAAGCTAACCAAGCCCTGAAGGCCTCCTTCTTCAGCCTGACAGCTCCCTTTACCGCTGGTGTCTACCACCGGGTTCGGGATTGCCGCCACGACTAGCACCAACCTTACGGCCACAGTTCTGCAATGCCACTGCAGCAATGGAGTCTGGGAACAAGGCCCATTCAGACTCCATGTCCCCTGACTCCCTCGAGAGAGAAGAGAAGCTCTGTTGGAGGTGCATACAGTTGTATAACTCGCTGGGATTGTGCTAGACTCTCCTAGCACACCCTCACTATGCGTTTGGGTCTACCAGGTCTATCCGGCATCTTCCCCCGCCATCAGACCCAACTCACCACCGGGTGGTGATTAGTTGACAGCTCAGCTCCTCTCTTCACCCGAGTGTCCAAAACATATGGATGCAGATCCGATGACACGATTACAAAATCGATCATCGAACTACAGCCTTGGGTGCTCTGGTGCCAGGTGCACTTATGAACCCCCTTATGCTCAAACATGGTGTTCATTATGGACAAACTGTGATTAACACAGAAGTTCAATAACAGATCACCGCTCGGATTACGATCAGGCAGGCCGTTCCTCCCAATCACATCCTTCCAGGTTTCACTGTCATTACCCACAGAAGCATTAAAGTCCCCCAGCAGAATTATGGAGTCCCCCAGACGGGCGCCTTCCAGCACCCCCTCCAAGGCCTCCAAGAAGGCCACATACTCTGAGCTGGTGTTTGGCGCATACACACAAACAACGGTCAGAGCCCGTCCCCAAACAGGAAGTCGATGGGAGGTGACCCTCTCATCCACCAGGGTAAACTCCAAAGCACCGGCACTGAGCTGGGGGGCTATTAGTAGCCCCACCCCATGGGCAACTCCAGAGTGGAATAGAGTGCAGCCCCCCTTCAGGAGTTTTGTTCCAGAGTCCGAGCCGTGCATTGAGGTGAGCCTGACTATATCTATTCGGTACCTCTCTAACTCCTGCACCAGCTCGGGCTCCTTCCCCACCAGAGAGGTTACATTCCATGTACCAAGAGCCAGTTTCAGTAGCCGACAATTGGTCCGTTGAGGCCCCTGCCTTTGACTGCCACCCGATCCACATTTCACCCGACCCCCACGGCTCCCCCTGTAGGTGGTGAGCCCACAGGAGGGCGGACCTATGTTCTTTTTTCGGGTTATGCCCGGCCGGTCCCCATGGGTGGAGACCCAGCCTCCAGGCGCTTGTCCCTCGAGCTCCCGCCCCAGGCCTGGCTCTAGGGCAAGGCCCTGGTCTCCCCAATACAGGCGGCGTAACATGTTCCTTGATATTATCAGTAGTCTGAAAGATTTACGTTGAATATACATTGAATGACTATCTATGACTAAAGTTATATCTACTAACAACTTGTACCATCATTTTGGAGCCAGAGGTGAAAAAAATTGAAAAAACACACTGGTAGATACAATGAGTTTTTACTGGCATACATGGTTACATGTTAGAAAATGATGGTATGATGTATATGGCAGAAGTTAGGTAAAAACAAACAAACAAACATTTAAATAACCACATGGTTTCTGGCTATAATATGAATTGGACACTGAACTCTAACAAAGCATGACAACATTTTAAATCTTAATAATTCAAATTCATATTATTTATTTGTCATATCGTTTATTTGTAGCACATATTTTTTAATTAAACACAGTCTCAGGAGTGGTTCATGGTTACATTTCACTGCATGTTGTACGTGTATGTGACAAATAAACGTCTTGAATTTTGAATCTTGAAACTCTGACCAGAGACCAAGAGGAACTTGTGAATATTGTAATTAAATTAACTGCATATTGTTACAATAATTAAATGTCTAATGTGAACGGGTCTCAAACAGAGATTAAGAAAAACAAATATAAAAATGTGCTGTGTGCATAATGTGGTATATTTGTGTTTTAAGATGTGGTGGCGAGCTAGATTTCAAACGGAGACGCAGGTCTGCTGCACACGTACAGTAGTTACACCACCAGCCTGGAAACAGAGCAGGAACAGTTATGGCTTCCCAGAAAATTATACCAAAGCAGTGACTAAAAGCAGTGCAGTTGATTTCACAGATTAAATTTTGCTCTCGAGATGGTGATTAATCACTCTGTACTTCCTGCACTTGGCTGTATTCTGGTCTTCTTTAAAACTCCACAGATGTGTAAGACCTTGTAGGCACTATTCAGTTCAACAGTTAGGCTGCAAGGCTCACCATCGCCTTGCGAGAAACTGTACTTCAAGACTTAAAATACTAGAAAACCTCCTCATCCACACCCACCCACCCATCCACCCATCCATCCACACACCCACCCACCCACCCATCCATCCATCCATCCATC
>JAAGVU020000078.1:8809931-8829252 GCA_011763525.2 Mormyrus iriodes | reverse complement strand
CCATCCATCCATCCATCCATCCATCCATCCACACACCCATCCATCCATCCATCCATCATCCATCCATCTTCCTGAACTTATTAAGTAAAGAATCATGTTGGAAACTGAAAGTGATTAAAAAGGAAAGACAACTTGAAAAGAGTCGCCCTAACAACCCCATCATGCACTTCCCCCATCTAATCCCTAGTACTGGATGGATCAACTGGAAATGTGAAAACCAATAAATGTGTTTTTACCTGAAGGCTCTGAATCCTAGTTGTAACACATATCTCTGACACTACACCTGTTCATATAGATCATGTTACTGCTACCTAGATAAATGTACACACACAAACTCCAGTTTGATACATAAAATCTGTATCATGTACCAGATCCAAAACTCATGAAAACTTAACGCCAGCAAAAAAGCAAACAAAAAAAGTTGTTATATTAGCATTTCAACTTTGGAAACAAACTTCCATTCATCCATTTTATATACCCACTTGTCCTGTGCATGGTCATGGCGGCCCGGAGTCTATCCCAGACGTCTTGGGCACAAGGCAGGGAATAACCCAGGATGGGGTGCTAGACCATTGCAGAGCACACAGCTATGGGCAATTTGGTAACACCAATTCTCCTTTACATGTTTTTGGACTGTGGGGGGAAACCTCACAAGGACAGGGGGAGAACACAGAGAGCCAGAGCTGTGACTCAAAACCTGGTCCCTGGTCCTGGTGTGATGCAGCAATTGTGCTAATCACTGTGCCACCAGAAGTAAACTTACACATTTATTGTAATAGTGCTGGACTAGTTAACTCTTATGTATTTCACTTCTTCCGTTCTAAATTCTAGATTCTATAGAATTTATCCTCATTTTGAAAATGGACTGGGGTCACTTCGACCCCCAAAATAATACGGGGGTTAAGATAATACAAATGGCAAAGAAGCCAACAAAATAGACAACGACGTATTCCCTGGATGGCCCCGTCTCCCCTATCTAATCATTACTCCTCCCACACCCTACAGTACAGGCTTGAGTAATATCTAATTTTTCATACTGTCATACCATTCATGGGGGAAATGGGGGAGGGGGAGCTAAATTTCGCTGAACGAAAATTCTGCAGTATACCAAAAGCATTACCATAACACCACTCAAGCCCACCTCCCAAACGATCTTTACAAAAAGTGTTACTTGTACTTATTCTTCTCAATGTAATAAAGTTCTCAAGACCTGCATCTGCTCCTTCATGTGCCACCAATGACTAGGACCAGGGCTGCCGACGGGGGGGAAAGCCAGCCCAATTGTCCCTGGGCTCTGGGTCAAGGGGGGCTCAGAATAATATGCTGGAATGATGGCAAAATTCATATTGATGGAAACTTTATATAGTATTTGTGAATCATATAAATGCTTCTTGTTTTTTATCTTTCTAATTTTCCTTGACATAGTGGTCAAAAACAATTTCACTTTTCCTCCCTGTAATGCAAGAAATGGTTTGGTCTGCTCTTTTAGTGCCAGCCAAACAAACTCATGGCGATTCCAAAAGCAACGTCCTGCAAGCCAGAAAAAGCAGAAGCAATGAATGTAGTTTTCGAGCAGATATTTGTTAACATTCCTGAGCCGCCAGAGTGGTGATGAACCTGCTTTAACATTTCATACTTTTCCAGCAGACCCAGAAAGATGCAGTACGTGGACTGTGGCAGTCAGATGAGATAACTGGCAGCCCACTGAACACACGCCTTTGTGTGTTTTTTAATATTTATGATTTATGTATTTTTGTATGATTTATTAAAATTAGATTTCAGCTTGCAGTCAATTCAATTTGCTGCCTTTTTCATGTTCTGAACTTCTTTAAGGGAACTATTTTAGGATATTTGAAGTAAAAATGGAACATTAACGCTAAGAAAAAATGACTTGAATTACAGTAAGCCCTCCATATCTGCAGTGCAAGTATCTGAGCTTTTAGTAATCTGCAGTTTACCGCCATCCCAAAAAAATGAGAAATGTATAACAGTATGTTTTTTTCATTGTTGCTTTGTCCTTTGGTGGGGGGGTGGTACTGTATATTGTGATAATTATTGAAATCATTTGGTAAGAAAAAAATCATGATAAAATATTTTATCAAATTGCTGTTATCAAAATTGATTTACACACAATCGGTTTACGTAATGTCTATCTGTCATTAGACACTGCAGCATTAATAATGTGTGGATAAAAATCTCACCTTCGATGCGATTAGGAACCCTCTTTTCTGGGAATTCCCCATACGACAGTCCCATGTAGATGGCCAGGCACAAAATACTTGTATAACTGTATGCATCTAACCCTTTATAACCTTTAAACTGCTCAGATGTGTATGGAGACGTGGTATTAACAAGATAGTTGGCAATGCTATAATACTTCAGGTCAGGGATGTCGCCCACGTTGCAACACTGCAAAGGTACGAAAAGATGATTCCCTGATGAGTGTGCATCGCACATACCATCCTTGTTAAATTTCTGTTGATACCTGGCATTACTTGAGATTTATAAGTTATCTAAAAGACTTGATAGTGGAATATCACCATCAACTCTAAGCGCATCCCTGTTGCAAAATTAAATTTTGCAGAGTACTTTACCATAAATTTCATCTCGTTGCTTTTATTATTATGCATTAAATATTGTCTTTATGAAGATTTTCTGTTGTGGAGGACAAGGGATTTTGTCAGCTCATTCGCTGCTTATGAGAGATCTCAAAGTACTGGCCCGCAACCTGCTTGTAATTCGTTACTAAATGTCCATATAGGTGCACCACTAACAATTTTGTGCTACTGTGGTGGCGAAGACATAATAGGAGCAGACAGGCAGATCTTGATAAGCTCTTTTATTGTGCAATCCTAAAGAGGACAGCAGCAAATCAACGAGCGCAATGAAACTCACTGCACAGACACTGACGAGGACAGGGTCACGCATATCAGTAACACAATCATATGCAGTGGGGAGAGTACCTAGATAAGGACAGTCATGCAAGGAACAGGTAAGCATGTAACACAAGCACAGTAGATGGAGATTTAGGAAACACAAGTTCGAGGGGGAGCTAACATCAGCTCGTTAGCCATAGGCGAGTGGCACACAATGGGGAATTTTAAATGAGATGACGTAATACGGGCGGGGAGACACATGCTAGCTGTACATCCCTGGGAACACTATACGGTTCAGCTGCTAGGAAACACCCAGCATTCCAATATGATTACTACTGCAATGGGACTGTCAAATAACCTTTATAGAACGGAACGGAACAGAACAGAAGAGAAGGGCCCACTCCTGAAATTCATTTTCAAATGCAAGAAATGCTAAACACAGACTAAAACTTTGTCTGCTCTTTATTGTTGTGACGCACAGCTTGGATGTACCCTCACTGCGTCCTTAAGGTGTGGTAAAAAAAAAATAGAGAAATCTCGGTCTAACTGTTTGTGATTTTGTCTTTTCCCCAGTTTTTTTTTTCCAAGATCAGCAAAGGTGGAAGTGAGTGGGTGCACACATGTTGCTGAGATCGCGCCGAACCTTTTATTTGTATTTAATGTTTTTCCCTTTTGTGGCTGGTTATTAGTCCTTACCTCTGTAGCGTCCTGGTTATTAGGAAGCGCGCCCCTGCCTCAGGATGGCTGCAGGGAGGTGGGGGTCTATGTAAGGAGTTGTATCCTGATGTGATTATTCATTTATATTACTTATTTCCTTTTTGAGGTTTTTGTTCTTTGTTTTTTTGTCCTTGGTTGCTGCATTTTTTGAGAGGCACCAAACCAGGCCGGTGTAATATAAATTATTCACCACCCTATTTGTTGTCTCTTGCTGTCTTTTTACCTGACCCTGAGGCCCCTTGACACTTTACCTTCTAACAATTATAATACCTGTTATCCTGCTGCCTCTTCCGGTACAAAGTTATACATGTAGTCAGAGATAATTCCCATTCTATGCACCTGTCACGTCCTGCCCGCCATGTCCGCCTGACCCTCATGTCTCCTCCCTCATGTGGTCTGGATGGTCCACACCTGATGCTTGTTGCCCCTTATTAGTCTATGTATAAAAGTACCTGTTTGTCCCAAATTGTTAATTCGGTCATTGATGTCATACCCTTGTGTTGCCTGTGCCCTGCCTTCCTGCACTCCTCCCAGTGTGATCCCTCGTGATCTAGTTTATTTCCCATTTTTTGTTCTGTGAGTTTAATAAAACTCCTTCTGTTCTGCTACCACGCCTCCTCTCACATCCTTCGTCCTGCCCAACATGGCACCACCTATTTTTCATGTAGTGGGTGTGCGCTGGGTCTAGTGGTATGCGTAGCACCTTCAGCATTCAGTGAAAAAGGCCCTTTGTGCACATGGGAGAATCAACCTCATAATGAATATCTTAATTTTGCTATGGCTCTAGTTTGGTCCTCATATCTGTAGGTGTTGAGCTGTGTGCAGCTTCATTGTGGTAAGCAAATTCTACTTAAGGCATGTGATTCTGGAACCTTTCTGGGTCCAATACACCAAAATCGGCTCTGAGAAACATTTGCATACCAGCTCCATACATATGTAACTCGTTTGAGTATTTTATTACTTAGCGATGTTCAAAAATTTCAAAACAACACACAGCTCATGCCTCTTTATTTGCTGGAGATTTTTTGTTTGCATTACACCAATTCAACAGGCACCAGCATCAGCAGAAGTCAGTGTAATGATACAGTTACAGCTGTAATATATGTGTTTCCAATCATCTTGCTTATTTCTGCTCATTATCCTTCTGTTTCACACCAGTAAGTAGGCAAAGTTTGGATTGATTGACTTTAATTAACTAAAACCTGTTCCAAGCCATGAATTTATCATCATGCTAGGTAGCCACAAACGTCACAAACTTCCACAAATGAATGTCCCACTAAAATGTATGTCTTTGAAATCACAGGGTGTGGAAAGAAGCAACATATATAATGATATTTTCAGTACTCGTCGGTTATAATCACATGTATGCTATATTTAATATTGTCATTAAAATGAAACATTTAATAGTTCACTGGCAGTGTGTGATGTAACTGTTCATAAAAGATTAATTCCACATTTTTATACTAATTAATACGCTAAGAAAAAGAGCAGCTTGTTTAGAAAAGACAAGCAGGTTGTCTTTAAAGACACTGAACCTAATTTAAAACAACACTCAATTTCTTCTTCAAATTCTTTGTTTTGAATTTGTATTTTTTATGCATATTGTTTCTTGCTATGGTACCATTATATAAATGTACATATGAAAAAAAAACATATAAGAAAAAACAGATCATCTTATTTTTAAAAATGTATTTATCATGGACATATATCTGTACACGTACAAGAAAAGTAATATATAAAATCATGTATAAAGACCATAAAGGTACAGCTTCTAAGATAGAATTTCCTACTTTATGGTCTTCCTTTTTGTTATTTGTTATGCTATTACATACTGTTTTCTCTATTAAGTTATTTATAATCGAAAAAGTTCCACAAAAATGTCTGTCCACCTCCAAAATCAGAAGAATCAGAATAGCATGAAGTTCTGCCTATTTCACATACATACGTACTGTTCATGAAGAAACCACCCTTATTCCTTGGATAGATGGTTCAGATGTATTTACTAGAGGCCCTGAGATAGTAGGCATGCAGTATCAGCTGGCAGGAAGTGTTTTTAAACTCACCTAAAACTGAAAAATATTCGTGTATTTTTGCAACTGTACTCTATATAATACAGGCCAGATCAAGCATTTATTTGTAAATAGAATGGTCATACCTTTCAAAAAACCTTCAAAAACACCCAGGATGCATGACCAAATACTCCATTTTTCAATGGCATCCTTCTCTTTACTACTCGTTTCCCTTGTGTGTGTCTACTAGTTATGTATTAATCTTGTTTTCTGTAAAATGAATATAAATTTAGTGGAAATGTATGAGAAGAAAATCGCATCAAACTATCTACAATAAATAGATGATTCTGACCGAGCTCGTCATGAAGTTGAACGCGTTCTAGCGCACTTTTATTAAAACCAATATAAATACGACATATATGAGAATTTATTTTCTGACATATTAGAGGAAGCAGAGCTTCCCTTGTAGTCTTAGAGCAGTCGCCACTGGTCACAATTCAGTAATGATAAACAAACATGAGATCAGTTTGTAACTAACACTTAATTTGTGGTTAATTAATACATAAGTAATAGCATAATACTACATTATTTGTGTCCCCTCAAGTAGAGTGTTACCAGAATGGTTTGTGTTCATGGTGTTACACTGCCTGCCAAATTCCCCTGATCTGAATCCTATCAAGCATGTCTGCGAAGTGGAAAGTAGGACCTAGTCCACTCAGTCAACACAGAAATGACCTTAGATAGAAGGTTCAGGGGAAGAAAGAGGTTGACATCTGTAGATTGCCCTAGCTTAATAAAACACCTTGGATCACACTCGGCAATAATTTAACTTATCGCACTACAGAAATGAATGAAAACCTCAGCCTTCACCTAGACTACAATAAGTATAACTAATGCTATGGGATTCAACTGCACAACAACCACTTAAGTCAAAGAAGCTCTACAAAGTGACACACTTTTGAATTTCATGAATTCTCGCCTCATCAGCGCAGTCATGGCCAAACATCAACATCAATGCCGCCAGCGTGCACCAAGTGCTCTCCTGCACCACCACATGGTATGCCCACAGGGGCAGGTGATGGTCCCAGTTACACTGGTGGTGGGCTACCATGAAGGTGAGCTGTGTAGCAAGCATGCAATTAAATTGCTCCACTAGCCCATCACTTTGGGGGGTGAAAAGGGGTGTCATGGATCTTCACAATACCCAGCCGCTTGCAGACTTCACCAAAAACTTGTGTCTCAAAGTTCAGCTCATTGGTCACTGTGTGGTTCTTCCAGCACACCAAAACAGCAGAATAACATCTTGACAAGCTTGGCTGCTATTAGTCACTGCATTCTGATCGGGGACTGCATACACCTCCAGCACTTGGTAAAACAGTCCAGCATAGCAGTTCCCGGCGTCGCTACAGGGTAAGGTACATAAGACGCCCACCCCAACGCTCTCCATTGGTGCACACACCTAGTATGGCTGCAGCAGCACTCTGGACTGGTTATTCAGACACTTCTGTGTAGTACATGCTGCAACAGCGCACAAACATTTCTGTGTCCTGGTTGCAGCCACGCTAATAGAAGCAGCAACAGCGTTGCCCCATAGTCTTTGCCGCTCGAAGCGCCCAGCTCCCATCACACCATGCACCGTCCGCCAAACTCCGGAGCATCAGCAGCTGCAGCCGGTGCCAGGCTCATTCGGCAGTCCACTAGTGCTGGTACCAGAAGCCATTGTCTTCCTTTATGCCATCCCCCCCACCCCCACAAGTAGTTGGCCTTAGTCTCCTGGTTAAGCACGATGACTTCCCTCCACTCCGGTCACCTCCCGGCCTACACCCATCCCGTGGCTTGAGCTAGGACTGGGTCGCCTACCTGCAGTTGCTGATGATCAATGGTCTCTAGCCCCTCACTGCCGGTGTCCCTGTCCCACCGTCACAGTTTCAGCAAACCTCTGGCTGCACTCCTTGGCTTGGTGGCAGTGGTGCCAGCCATCTGACTCATGGGGGTAGCAAGAGTGGGCATTTGAATTGCCACCAGGAGCTGGATTTCAAAATCGTACCCCTGGGGGGCCTCCAGCCGGCACACCAATTATCCCTCTGGGTTGCAGAAACTTAACAACCAGGTGAGGTGACATGTGGTCAGTGGCAGCTGGAAGCATCATCAACAGAGGTAAAGCCAAAATTGGTGACAGGCTTGGATGACAACCAGAAGTTCATAGCGATCACACATTTGTTGCGCTCAGGGTGGCTCAGTGTCTGGTTGAAGTAAGCCGCCACCCTCTTGCACTGAGGTCCTGCCTGCAACAACACCATGCTGAGCCCCTTGTTGCTGACATGTATGTCCGGGATGAAGAAGAGTGCCAGGTTGGGGTATTCCAGTATGGGGACCTCAGTGAGATCAATTCAGAGGCAATCAAAAGTGGTGGCACAGTCCTCAGCCCATTCAAAGAGCCACTCCTTCCTGGTGAGGCAGTGAAGTGGTTTAGCGGTTCCAGCAAAGTTCTTCCACCGATAATAGGTGGCAAGACCCAAAAGGCTCCAGAGCTTGGTGACCCCTCAAGGGGTGGGCCAGTTCCGTACCACCGCAACCTTTCTGGGGTCTGCCATCACACGCGCTCCGCTCAGTACGTGACTAATGAACTCAATCTGTCACCAGAGGAGAGAGCATTTCCAGGAGTTGAGATGTAGGCTAGCTTTGTGAATGGCAGCAAAGACAGCACGCAAGTTGTTAGGCGCTCCATCAAAATCAGCAGTGTGGGTGTCTAGCCTAAGTGCATGTAAACCCCAGACTTAAGTCAAAGGAAGTATTTGCTTAAGTGGAAAAGAAGTGTTCAGCTACTGGGTACTTAACTAGATGTGGAATAGTCTTCTGAATAAGCTAAACCAGGTAGGTGTGATTTCGAAGGAATAGGAAGCTAGCTTTAAAACTCAACAAATTTCACATGCATTGAGCCTTCATTTTGTAGCGAGGTTTAGTGAGTGGGTTATTATTTGTACAGGGATTAAATCTATGGCTCCTTAACCAGTGGCAAACACTCCTTTTCAAAGCCATGAGGTTTAGTCGATCAGCTGTAAATTTCCATTGGGATGCACTTAAGGTCTTGCTTGCAAAAGCAAATCGGTCTGCCCTTGGATTGTCCTTTGGGAACTTGAGAGAGCACTGCACCAAGTCAAAGCCAGGATGGGCAAGCACGACACACTCCAACACCAGTCACAAGCATTCCTACATTTGGCCATCCAATCTGCAAGGCCAAGCTTATGATCAACACACGGGGATCTTCTCTACCTGGTTGAATCTACCCTACCCTTTTGTCCAGTGCTAAGCGCAAAAAAGAGTTTTGCAACGGAGGAACAGTTGGGTCTGCAGTCTTGGCAAGACATCCATTTAATTCTGTGTATAATCTACTTTGTGTTCAGTGTATTCTCTCTCATAGGGAAAACTATCACTGGTTGGTCTTTAATAGAATCGAATGCCTTATTGTCTTAGTACGGGTACCAAATACATTAAAATTCAATATTTGTATATCCCATCTAGTTCTCCTGTAAGACACACAAGTGCAAATGAAGCTTGGCTTCAGAGCACAGAGTCAGCCATTTCTCCACCACCCCAGGTTCGGGTTAAGGGCCTTGCTCAATGGTCTGGCCAGAGAATTTGAACCAGTGACATTCCAGACACCCCTAATCCACAGAACCACACACTTCAGGTCATGATGGGTTCAACTACATGAATCAGTAATAAAACAACACAATATCTAACAAAGAGGTAGGATATTATTTTCCATACACATAGGCCACCAATTATCCCTCAGTTCATACAGTGCTGACAGAGTTTTACCAGTAATAATGTAAAAAACTGTCATCCCCTAAAATGACTGTAGAAGCGTTATGCTTCATGTAAATGATTCCCCAGTGTCAATGAATGCCTGAGCACAATCTTGCACTGATCAGGACTTGAGGATTTGGTTACAAGAGGCATTTTCGATTAGAATTACATTTTATTTTTTATGTTACCTGCTTGTCGTATCGGTCAAAAGTGTGTTGTATTTTGAATGTGTTAATAGCGAATATTGGAAATAATCTGTAAATAAAATCAGTATTTCTACTTTGATGTAAAAATTAAATGTATGAATATACATGTTATTGGATAAAATTTTTATAATGAAGTATTCCCTTAATTCTAACTTGAACTACCCAACTTCCCAAGTACTTCCTGTCAAAAGTCACGCAGGTTTGGGGGAAAAGTGCTAACCTTGCATGGGCTGCATCCTGGCTGTACTGTAATCTTATTACCCGAAGTTGTGCATAGACAAGAGCCTGGGAAAGCTACTGTTTTGGTATATTAGTGCATAACCTGTAAATATTTATGAGTTTGGAAAAAATCTGTTTAAGTCTTTGCGAGAGTACTTGGTGAAGCTCAGGAGAAATGGATTCACTGTAACCACCATGAGCTTATCAAAAATATTTATTTAAATATGTATTTACTTAAAATATTTCAGGAATTATCAAAATCAACTGAGAATGAGTGTGAAAATCTATAGTACTTAATTTACACAGGTATCACTGACTTTGTTAAAATAAACAATTATCCCATTCAACAATCCACTGCCCTTGTTATAAATTTGAACAAATTATATCATGACATTCAATATTCAGCAGCCAAATGTATCCTCTGTTCTGACTTGTATCACTAACGATTTCACAGGAGTAACTTACAAATCCTGAGCTCCATAATAGGTTTCTCTGCTTTTCCTTTTCCACTTGGTCATTATCACGATGCTCAGTACCTAGAAAAATAAAAACCCACTTTGCCAATCAGCCTTGTTTTTTTTATCTCCAGTTCTGTCCTTATAGATAAGTACACAGTGATTGGCTGTTACATTATTCATCCGTTTCTTGTTGTCTCCTAGCACGAACGGAAGAAAAGCTTTTAATTTAAAAGGAAAATATTTAGTCAAATATAACTGTGATTGCTTACTTAAAAAATAAAAGACGTGTGAATTTCAATTTAAATTAAAGACATGCAATTGAAATGACATCTGCGATGTACATTTTGGTGGTGATGACTGTAGGCGAGGAAGAGGAAGAGATCAAGCCATTGAAATGATAGCAATGTTTCTCGTGATAATTCTCCAGTCAAAATGTTATTTAAGTGTTTAGGCCTCTGTCTCATACCTTACCACAATAACTGTCAAGCACATAGTTTTATAAATGTAAGTATATTCAAGTGTATGCTTGTACGATCATAGCATTGCGTATTGTAATATTGCATATTTTATCACGGGCAACATGATTCCTCTGTGGGTCACAATTACCTCACTCCCCAAGGGCTAGGTATCTCAATCAAACTTCTGCTCTGTCTGTGTGGAGTTAGCATGTCCTGTCCAAAGGAAAAGTCAAACGAAACAAAGCTCAAACAAAACTGAAATCTATATGTCAATCCAAATGGTTAACAATACAAGATACACCAGAACATAAGTCTCCAGTAAGTGCTACAAATGAGTATATTTACCACATACACTCCCATTCCCTAGCTCCAAATCTTCTTGTATAAGTAGAAACAGCCAGTCGTTTTCTCGATCAAGGAAAGACTTCCTTCAATTGGGCAAAGCAGGTGCCTCCTGAACAGCCATTGTTTCATTGGACGAGAAAGGTTTCTTCAAATTGTAGACTTGTAGATTATGGTGCAACCCTGGAGGTGTGATGCAACAGTGTTGCCTACTGAGCCTCCATGAAACTGTCCAGAGTGTTACCCAAATCCGTCTTCGAACATTTCATCACCTCATACTTTTCTCATTAGCAAATTGTTTTATTGGAATCTATTTACCATTCACTAACGGTACGTGTTTAGATGTTTTACCAGAAATCTCCAGAGTAATCGACACAGACAACCCGAAAAGGCTGAAATCATTTCTACTTCCATTTCTTAGACGTTTTGTTCCCCTTGGGGACCCTGAAATAATATCTGAAGATGGTATATTTCCGTAAAGGCAGTGGGATTCTTTCCTACAAGGACATTTTGGGACGTCTACCCAAATTAGACTAGCATTCTCAGAATGATGTTCTGAAAGGGTATCAACATGAATGTATTATTGCTTGCAGGTCAGCGTTCCAGATATATAGTGGAGTTGGCTGAAGATGAAGGGTTCCTGTACGGCATGTTGCTCTAAAGTTTTACAAACTTTATTTTTATGTCTATATTTTTCTATCCTATATATGAAGGTGTTGATAAAAGGATCCTGAACGTACTGCACCCTACAGTCATCACATGGTGTGAGATTTTTCCAATTAACTCTTCTGTACCGCAGTTCTCTATTGACTGACATCAGATTCTCTGTCCATCTATCCCTAATCAGAATTGGCTTCTTTCACCAAGGGGTCGATTCTCCCATGTGTATAAGTCAAAAAAGTGCATCACTGCATAAACTATATACTCTTGATCAGAGATGCACAACAGAACTGCCTGACCAGCACAGTTACCTAATTGGTAACCATTCTACGCTTAATGGAGTGGATGTGTGGGTTTTTAGTGCCAGTGACTAGAAATTGGTTTGGTTTTTTTAATACATCACAGCCTACTCTGTAGCATATAAGCTTATTTGGATTATGTAGTTGAGTGGATTATTATTTTACCAGCAATGCATTCTAAACTCCATGCTACTAACAATACTAACATTTACACCATATCTACCGATTAGGGATATTTGCTTGTTTATTACAGAATTTTTCTGAATGAAGAGGGAAAAAAGCTGAAGTATATGGATTCATTTTTAAACACAATTCGGGTCATTCTCTCAAACTCATTACCGTAACATATCAGTTCTCACTAATTATTAAAATTAGTTTGACCACAGACTCACATTATACAATTCCATTGTCTAAAATGTCGATTTTGCCTCTGGGGTAGTTAATCAGCTGTGGAGTAAAACTGACAATACAAAACAATTTAAGAAACGTACGTACATCTTATTATACTAATTGCTTTTCTGTTGTGAAATGCATGCAATAAAGTTGAACGGTTTAAAGACATTTTATCCAGTTTCTTGTAATTTGATCTTAAATCTGCAATGACTGTCTATTTTGGGAAAATATTTGAGGGCACTTTAAATCAGTGGTACAAATGACATAATTTTAATATACCTAATAAATAAATGTCAATTTCTCTGCAGAAACATCTAACACTGTAACATTTCATTTTTGTCAAAGGGTTCTCATGTTTATGAAAATGACCATATACAGACATAGCATTTCAATTAAGTTTAAAATGTAAATCAAAGACACCGTGTTCCACGTTCTGCATGTCGCCAAAATCGTTGAGGGCATGACCCCCTTTCTTGCTTTATGAATTAGTTAGTGTCCTTGCATGGCCACGCCTTCTTTTTCGGGTGACTTGCTGTGGGCGTGACTGAACTGATGAGGGAAGAATATGCGCAAGTCAGAAGCCCATAACTTTTTAACGACTTTTTTGTTAAGTGCTTTTTTTTTTTACTTACGCACCTGATGGGAGAATAGACCCATGCATAAGGATTTTCTTTATTTAGTTTGTTTGTTGCTGTGTACAAGGAACATATAGTAAACATGCAACGATGCATATAGTGCAGACAGGAAACAGGCTAAAAGATGATGGGTGAGGGATACGGTAAACACAACAAGAGGATCTGGGGTGGGTTGACAGTGAGGTGTTCCTCTGTATAAAACTACAAAAACTGTGCCAAAAGAAGCACGATATAAAATTTGACAAAAATAGCAAAACAGCAGACACCAAAAACAGGTGACAGTCACCTTTGGCACTGTCCTAATTGGTTAATTGCGTTCTTTGATGGTGTCAGGTAATGATTTTCTGTTTTACCCATTCAAGCAGATTTAATGAACTTGCCAGTAAGGGGGCTTTACCAAGCAAATATTCACCTGAGCTTCTAGTTTTGGAATCATAGTTGTGCCTGAGTAATCTGACTGCCGCACATGTGCAGTGGGTCTGGTTAGTCAGCACTCCTTCACATTTGATTCAGTCAAGTCAAAATGACAAGTCCTGGTAATTGCTTGCACACATTGTCGATTCTTTTTGCTGTAGTCAAGCTGAACACACAAAACATTCCTTTTTAAAGAATGTATTATTCATAGAAAATGACTACTGTAGTTACATTGATCTTTCGGTTTCCTTAGAGTTACGTAGATCATCACATTGCAATAGAACAGCGTTACTCATTCCTGCTCCTGGAGACCTACCACCCTGCAGAGCTTAGGTGCAGTCCTAATTTAACACACCTGATACAGATAATGAGGCCCTTCAGTAACATCTCAGTGTCAGAGCCAGCGATATTAATAATGAGAAGGCCGGCAATAGAAATCATTTGTTGTATTCAAAATTACATACCCAACAATTTAAATGAAAATTAAAAATTAAATTTATATGAATGTGGGTGATTTAACCAGACGATGCCATTCTATAATAAAATCGTCTCACATTCTTCTAATACAGAAAATCAGGATGTAAAATGAAAGGTCACCAACGATTGAGACAACACTTAATTCTTTTGACATAATAATCTTAGGAATGTATGGAGTGCATGAGCAATTTCAGTTACCCATATGCCTTTCTGGTTTAGCGTGATGATTACGGCCACCATGAAATTGAACTTGAACATAATGTTAAACCTTGAGATTAGCTTCCCAGGAAGCTAAACATATAAGTGGCAGATTAATTACATAAGAGTATTATTACATCTCAGATAACAGACTGATATTCAATTGATATAAATTTTTATTACATCCCTCTGGGTAAACCATTGCTGAATCAGCAAAATAATGATAATTGCATATCAGTTACAAACTGCCTAGATCTAATTTACAGAGGCTGAGATAAAACTATAAGGGGTGTGTCCTGCTAGTTATCAGTAGCCCTGGCATGAATGTTAAGAACATTCTTTCTTATCAAATTAAATACTCAAAATGTATTTTGCAATATATTTATATTTAGTGGTTGAAGGGATGCAGATTTCAGAAAGTTAGAAGTTTACCAGCAGTCTCTGTATTTGGTGAAAAATTATTAATCTTATTTTCCAATTTACCTTTTCAATTTCTTTTGTTCAACACATTAAGCGTTTTAGTGATTACATTATAAATATATTCTCCTTACCTCCATTTTGGTGAAATAACATGAAATGTATTTTTCTAAGCATGCTACAGTGGTGTCCAATTGGCCAGTATGAATGAAAATGTTCCACTTGGATCAGAACAGACATATCAAGTAGTTACTGAGTGAAGGAGTCCTTTGCTAAAAGGCCAAACCATGCATATACAGAAATGGGGTGTCAGGGTCAGCGCCCATCCGATCCTGCCCCTTTGTGTTCCTTCCCTGTTCTGACTAGCAGGTGGCTGGTCATTCTGTTCTCTCTCCTGTCATGTAACCCATTAGCCCTAGAGTGTTCTCCCGGCCCCCTGGCCAAATGCATAGCTCACTGGATTGCATATGTGCCTTAGATTTATCAGCTCTCTAGTTGTACAGAAACTAGCCTCTCCTGTTTATTGGCTCCCAGAGTTCCCTAGTATTTGTTCTTTGTTTTGGATGAGCCTGCTTGTGTCTGTTTGATTTTGTCTCTTAGTTTTTCCTAGTATAGTCAGCCCTGTTATGTTCCCTAGTGCTTGCCTGTCTTGGTGATTCTTATAGTTCCCTAGTCCTTGTGCTCATTTAGTGTTTCCTCTTCCACCTGTTTCTCATTGTTCCTGTTCCTCTCTTGATTGGTTAATTGATTATTAGTTGCACCTGTTCCTTGTTTGCCCTGGTGTTCCTGTCTTTGTTTTACTCCTTAGTGAGTCATTGTGTATGTGATTGCGAATAGTTTCTCTGTGTGTTACTTATTGTGCATTGTATCCTGCCTGTTTGCTTAGTCCTGTTCCCATGATTGCCTAGTTCCTTTAGTCGATGTGTGTATGGTCCTGTTAGTTATTTTCCCCTGTTAAGTTCTGACCCCTCGTGGTGCCTTTTGTTTTGTAGTTCACCCCAGTGTGTTCTGTTCCATTTTTGTCTTTGAGCCGCCCGTGGAATGTCCAACTTTTTACCTGCACCATGCCGTGCCATAACATGGGGCTTGAAGTTGTCTGCATGTATTGTACTTTTCAAATTATTACCCTGTCATAATACAATTGTGCTTTATACTTGTATTTTGTCAATGTACTTGCATACAGTACTACTGTCAATTGTCACATCTCACAAAAGCTAACTGATCCTCATATCGTGCTACCTATTATGTACTGTTTCGTCTCACTGTCTTGTCCAATATCGCACATCTAATTGTCCACTGCGGCACAAGAAATTCATAGTATTCCCTGAATACGTAACAAAAACATGATGCTTGATTTTATTATTACTACATCTACTGTTGACTCAGACATACTGTCCCACCTTGCATTGTACTTTTAACTTGTCGTTGTGGCTCAACATCCCCTGTGGTCTGCATAATGTAATAGTCACTTCTTAATGGCTCTCCTCAAAGGGGCGTTCATTGCTGGATATTTTTTGTTCCCTTTTATCGGTGTCTTTCTGCAGTTTTACCCCTGAGTGGGTTTAAAAGCTTCTTGGTTCTTCTGATTGAAGCTTTGCTTTGAAATCTTTTCTAATGTCAAGGTTGGTAAATTATGTTAGATATGTCATTTTAAACATTTAATGTAATTATTTCATTATAATTTGCAGGACAATTTGTGATCAGACAAATTAATTGAATTGAACAAAGAAGACGAATGGACACATCTTCCAAAGAAAATGTTAACCTAAGACTTTAAAAGCATTTTATGGGGAAAAAAGTGTCATACTTCCTAAACTGAATTTATTAACAATTGGTTAAAAGCTGTCTTTTTATGTTTCTATTTATATGACAAGAACAGGGCTGTGCAGATATTTTTTGTTTTCCCTCTATGACCCTCTGTGATCAAAAAGAGGCATTCAGGATCCCCCCAGGCTAAAGGGAAACACTTTCAATTATTGGGGTAAAAGGGAACAGGTACTCAGACAATACCCCCCCACCACCACCATCCTCACTTAAGTAGTCGTGCAAAACTCATGTAAATATAACAATATTCTTAATTAAAACAAGAAATTAATAGGGTTCTAGCAGCTTTTCTGCAGCCATATTGTAAGCAATAATTCAAAGAAGTTATGGTTTTAGGCAAATTAATTACAGATGAACATCAACTGGTAACAGGAGCAGAACTTAAACTTTCTTCATTTGAATCCAAGCCCATTAGATGGAACTAGTCCATTCCCAGATAAGTAAAAACACTGTAGCCTCATAGTGTGGATTTTATTTGCTCTGTCTGTGTTCATGTGGGATCTATGGTTTCCAAGCATAGGCTAAAGACTATAGGGACTATAGTATTTTCAGCTCTTCATCTGTGTGTGTGTAGGTGTGTGAGAGTGTGTTTGGTGGGTAGGGTACTGCAGTGGACCCATCAGAAGAGTTACCCTGTGTTGTACCCTATGCTTCTGGGAACAGACTGTATGATCACTGTGACCTTGAAATGGGTGGGTGCTTTTGGGAAATGAATGAATGTTTAAATTAACATGAATTCTCATTAATAAAGTAAATTATCGTCAAAAGATGAAGCACCTGTTGACAAATATATATCAAATCAGCCGTTATTTCTCAGTGTTCCTAGATTCACCACATCTTTGTGTCTTTACATTTATGATATCACCTACATTTCAGCTCTCTACCTCAAATTTTTTTGACTTTGAAGAAGGACAATATCAATGATCACTCCTCCTGCATATGTTACTGACATACCGTGCAATTATAAAATATAATTATTTCCTATGAGCTCGTTGTCACAATAGATGTTTGAGTTCTTTAGAGATGTTCTTGAGTTTATATATAGCAGCTTGATGTTACCCCTTTGCACCATTCTTTCGTGACTTTTTGCACTTACCATAAGTAGACTTGTGAATAGCCAGACTTGTAAGGATATTGCACCATGCTCCTGTAGAAACACTGTTTCATTCCATTGTATAATGTATTTGAATGGCAAGAAAATATTACGATAAAAAGATGAAAGTTCCTGGTTGAAGGGTGAAGATATCCCCATGGTTGAGCAACGGCTTGTAACTGATGTGTATCTTTCATACAGGAGCTACCAGATACTCAGGGTCTTGTCAAGTTTTGTCTATACAAAGAAAGGGGAAACCTTAGAGGAAAATGGCACAATGAGGTATCAGGATTAGTATCTGCATTGTCTGTCATTTCCTTGTTTGGCCAGCAGGTGTCATTGGCCATCCCATTCCTTTCTATGTTTGGTACCTTTCACAGTTCCTAGTGTGTTCCCCTGCTCCCCAGGTCACCGTGTAGCTGAATGGGCTGAGCATGCCGCTTAGATCCGTGCATCCCTACCATCATGGGTGCCATGATTGGCCGTGTTTGTTTTCAATATTAGTCCTTACTTTTAGTGTCTGCTTGTGTCCAGTGTTGTAGTTATGTCCTTTATTCCTTGTGTTTCCTGTGTAGCTCCTTGGCTCTAGTGTCTAGGTTGATTATTATCCTCATTTGTTCCTTGTTACTAGGTTCCCAGTGTTTGGTTAACTGTTTATGGCCTTACCTGTTCCTTGTCTAGCTTTTGTAACATGCATATATGTGCCTGTCCTTGCCTTGTCCTTCAGTCAGTCATTGTTTGTGCTTAGATGTACTGCATTGTGGTTGGTCAAAAGTGTTTCCTTGTCTTTAGCTATAGCCTGTTTAGTTCTTGTTTTATCTCCGGCCTTTGTTTTGACCCCTTGTAGTCTCTTTTGTTCTTGTTAGTCCGTTCTCAATAAAACCCCAACGAATAAAACAAATCTTATTTTTTACAAGCCTATGCTAGTCCCCAAATCCAAACTTCATTTTACCTTTTCTGATGTGACTTGTCCTTTTTATGTTGGCCCATGATATTGTAGGTCAAGCCTGTAGTCATCTGTACATTTTGGTGTTTGGGTTACGAAAGCTATGACCAGAACTCAATTGTTATAGGGCTGCCAACGATGACACGTCTAGGCGTGACACTCAGGCTTTCAGAATCTCACACTCACGCAATAAATCTTCTGGCAAATCTATATTTTTCCTTTAAAAACCTAAAATTAGCTTCATCAAAAGTGCTGGGGTAGTCTGCAAACCCTACAGTACAGACTATTTACAAGGTGTACACAAAAAAAAAACCTGTTACATGCAATCTGAAAATCTCACTCCAACCTGCTGACCAAGGTTGGTTTTAGTTTTAAACCATATATTTCAGATTACAGCAACAGACCTGCCATTCAAACATGACCTGTGCAAGATGAGATTTACTACATGATGTGAATACTCTATTTGGGATGGATAATTAGCCAGAACCTCACTAAAAAAATCAGTCAAGATACTCAATACGTGCAAGTAACCATATTGTTATTGGCTGTATCAATTCTCATTGGGAAGGCTGTAACATGTATTGCTCAGGTTTGGCACAGAATCAGAAGAGCTGTAGGAGATTCTAAAGTACACAAAACTCCATGGTCCACCCAGAATGATTACCATTGAAATAAAATACGCTTTGATTGGATGGTTCTAATGAAATGAAAACATTCTCTGAAGTCATGCTGTACAACGAGAATTAAATGTTTTGGTTACATCAGTTTTTAAATGAGTTTCTCTTTTTATACACATTTATATACACTCACCTAAAGGATTATTAGGAACACCTGTTCAATTTCTCATTAATGCAATTATCTAATCAACCA
>JAAGVU020000078.1:8791199-8804647 GCA_011763525.2 Mormyrus iriodes | reverse complement strand
ATATAGGATTCTGGATTCTGGTTACACCATAAGACACAGTCAAAAGCCCTTTGTTGGCATGACTGTGTGGTTTGTAAACACCACAAATTGTGAAAGAAAAGCTCTGCAGAGAGTCATAAAGACTGCAGAGAGCATTAAAAGTTCACACCAGTCCTCCTCCATACAGACTCTCTACAGTCTATGACCACCGCTGCAGGAACAAAGCACAGGCCATCCTCAGAGACCCTTATCATCCTGGGCACTCACTGTTCAAATGTAGGGAGTCTGGGTGTAACCTCAGGCGTCCACACCAGTACACATGATAGCGCATAAGACCACATATCCACATACCACAACAGCTTCTTACCAGCAGTAATCTGATTGGCTACTGTCTATTATGTCGTAGTCTCATTATATGTAACAGTCTTGTGCTTTTGTCACGTTTCTTCAGTGTTTTTATCATAGAGGCTGTATATTGCCGGAGTTAGGGAAGAAAGTATGGCTGTCACATGACCAGCCCACCAGGACAATTCCCGAACTTTCCGATGGCCAGTCCGTGCCTGATTCAATTATTTCCTTTGTTTCATTTACTTTTACCAAATTACTTGAATATGTTTCACATTGTGGGTAGGAACGCCATGGCAACACAGACAAAATTAACAAGTGAGTTAACGACAGTTGGGACAAGCTCTTATGTAATATCAGGAAAAGGACTGGATCGATTAAGCAGTCGGACTGTTTGTAAGGCCATAACTGTTATAATTAGCTCCACTTGCATGGCTGGTCGGAAAGAATGTAAGATTTCTGCTGCACGACAGGTGGCAGATGGCAAAGACGACGGAACAAGCGTGCTGTTGACTGATGTTTGACTGATGTTTGGGCTGGCGGCACTAGAGATAGTTTTCTCAGCATTTCACTCTCCTGCCTCTGTTAGGCCAGATTCATACAGTAAGGCAGATATAGATGGCAGTGTGGGAACAGACACCAGTCTGGGAAGCATAGTAGGTCAATTATGGCTCTATGACTGCAGCATATAGCATTTCAGGTCAGTAATTGGATCAGCTGCATCTTTCCTCTCTCAGTACTCCTGAGAAGCCCTATTTTGTACTATCATCTTCTATCTGTCCTGTACTGTAAAGAGATCATACCCGAGAGATTATAATGCTAAGAGTTTAATTTTGTGGTTGTACATTCATAAAACAGGAATAAAGATCTCGTTTTATAGTTTTAAGCTTTGAATGAAAAATTTTACATGCACAATATCACGATTACAGCGTTTCCCAATCCGATCCTTGGGGACCCACAGCCAGTCCATGTTTTTGCTCCCTCCGAGCTCCCTGCCAAAAAATTTGGACTGTCTGGCAGGGAGCTTGAAAGGAGTAAAAACATGGACCGGCTGTAGGTCCCTGAGGACCGGTTTGGGAAACACTGCATTATTAGATTGGCAGTATGCAAGCTAATTCAGAGATTATATTGCCAAATGAATAACTTAAATAAAGATTACAAATAAAATGTGGCGCTTCCCTGTTTATTTATTCTGTTATACCTCCAGCATGACCTGACTTGCTTGTTTTTTCTTTGTTTTGTGTGCTTTTCTCTTTTACAATATCCTATCCATCTGATTCAGTTACATTCATTTTCTTCTCTAAAAACAACAAATAGTATAGTTTTAAAAAGTGGTGCGTTCCAAATATTTTAATGTAGCTTCATGTTCAAAATATTTAAACGAAATGTTTCCATCCATCCATCCATCTATCCAACCGTTCATTTTCTGAAACTGCTTGTCCTATTTAGCGATGTGGGAGTCTGGAGCCTATCCCAAGAGCTATGGGCACAAGGCAGGGAACAACCCAAGATGGGGCTCCAACCCATCGCAGGGCACACTCAGACAACATTTCACTCAACCATATGCACACCATTTACTCACATTAGATAGATAGATAGATAGATAGATAGATAGATAGATTAAATTTCTACAGATTCAATTCAACTCCCACTACTGCTATGCTGGTGTGAGGTTCTCCCTGTGAATCTCCTCTAGCGAATCTAGTTTCCTCCCACAACTCCAAGATATACAGTTAGACTAGGCTGTAAAATGCCCATCAAATATACGTATGCCCTGCAATAGCTGGCCTCCCATCTTGGGTGTATGCCAGTCTAGTGCCCTATGCTGCAGGCCACCCTAAAGTGGATAAGTGGTTAAAAGAAGGACGGAAAATTCTGCATTAGTTTCATTAATGATTGCCCAGCAACTTCTCTTTCAACTGCTATTGATGTTTTTAATCTGTCTTTAGAAGTTTCATTTGCTAATTTTCCTCCTTGCAGTTTCAACCATGGTATGAAGAGTCTAAAATACCATCATGATGTTTAAAAATGACTCATACTGGTTATAAACCTTAACATAATTTTTATACGGGTACCTGAGTACCTGACAGGTGACAATAAGCTGAAAACAACTCTATGACAGTATGTCTGTCCTCAGTGGCTCAAGAAAAATTCTAGAGGCTTACAGCACTGGCTTCCTCATCACATATAGCTACAGTTCAGAGGTCCTAATCCACCATGAAATGACCTAGCCTTTTTTAGCACAACACAGCAGTAATTATGAGCTGTGAATGGTGCCGCACAGCTGAAATTAAACATATTGGGGAGCAAAGTGAGCTTGGATGGCATGTATGGCGTCTTCACAAGATACTCTGGAGGCACTAAAAGCAAGAAAGGATAGCCAAGAGACAGTGACATACACATAGAAAGGAGGTAATGACTATACGGAGAAAAACAGATGCTGATCTTGGTTATTTAATACTAAATTTGGGAACATCTTTCACTGTACAGTGTGGCTGGCCTGTTTGGATTGTTGCTTAACTTCTACATCAGGGTTATCCACATCTGGTCTTGGAGGGCCAGAATCCAACAGGGTTTGCAGATTTCCCTGTTCAAACACACGTGTTAAACCTGGTAGTCAACTGATTAAAATGTGTTTCAGCGGGGAAATCTGCAACCTGTGTTGGATTCTGGCCCTCTAGGACTGGAATTGTTAAACGCTGTTCTACATTTTCCCCTAACATTATTTGAGTTTTCCTTTTGTTATATATTAGTGTCTCTAAATCGACCGCAATGTGTGATCAAGTACCTTACAATGGCATCCTGTTCAAAGTGCTTGCCTGTCTTGCGTTAAGTGTTGCCAGGGATAGGTTTCAAAACCACGCTGTACTGTTTAAGAAATTAGAAGATGGATTGATGAACATTGTCCTTCAGCTTTTGAGATATGTATTTTCCCCTGAGCTTGGCTACGTCCCTAATAAACAAATTCTGTTCCTTTTTTCGTAGGTATTACGTTTTGGTTCACTATGGACTTTACTACATAGTTAGAGATTATTACATTTTTCTTAAGAAAGGTAAAATAATAATTCCATCTTTTCCTTACAGTTCATTTGCATGTGAGCTTGAAGTTGCCTGACTGAAATTGTCGTTGCATTTAAGAAAGTAAAATCCTTTCACCTCCTTTAAAGCAGAATACTTTCTCAAAACGTTTTCTTTCATGCAGCGTCTCTTTATATTAATGTTAATAAAGGAGTCCAGAGAAAAGATTATACTGTACCAGAACAACTTTCAGTCCCACAATGAAGGTGGGCTAATGGCTAAAAACTTATAAAAGTTATATACTATATACTGTAGGCATAAGGACACGTTACACTCAGTGGCCACTTTATTAGGTACCCTTGCTTGATAACGTAAACACTGATCCTACAAAAAGCAAATGATGTGTCAGAAAATGAACTCATACCTCACAAAGACAGGGAGAAGAGGTTCCCTTACCATCCGACTAAGCATTTGAAGAGCTAAGACAGCTGATCTATGCGATTTAAACATTTTATGTTTGGTGGTGCCAAGTGTGGTGATGGGACTTTGCATAGAATGGTATTTTGAACAAAAACATCCAACAAATACCATTTCTGCGGCTGAAAACATTAAAATATAACGCGTTAATAAGCAGGTAGAGGAGAAAGGACAGAAAGGCCAAGGGTACCAGTAACAGCAGAGTACAGCAGAGGTGTATATAATGGCATCTCTTGAAAACGCAACTCATAAACTCATGTGCATCAAAAGTGGGTACTAGCTATGAGTACCTAATAAAATGGTCACTGAGTGCAACAATAGTTCACTGAAATAAGTTACGATTTTCTGAACCAGTTGAAAATCGGCGAAACTTATTATTAATTCTGATGTGAATTTCTCATTTTGAACTTGATCTTGTCCATGAAAAACCATTTAGAACAAAGTTGTTCATTTAATAACTTTGACCTATGACTGTGATGTAGACAGAGGTAATTATAAGCATGTTATACATGTCACAACTAGTGACATCAGCTCCCAGTCATGATTAACTATCTGGAAAAGCAACAGAATTTCTCTTATGTACAAGGTAATACATAAGTTATAAATCTGATACAGTGAGAAATGATTTGTTATTCTTAAATCAGAATAATTTTTATGTAGATAATATTTTCTGATTTTATATAATTCTCATTAAGGGTTTTATTACCTTATTTGTCGATAATTTGGTATCACTTTACTTGAGGGAGCACAAATAATGTAGCAGTACACTCTTATTTAATATATAAATTAACCAGAAACTAAGTGTTAGTTGCGTACTGATCCCATGGTCCTTTATCATTAATAAATCATAAAAGTTTATGTATTTCATGCAGTTACTATATTTGTTTGTTTGTTTGTTCTTGAGTAATAACTGAGTTGCTAAGTTACTCGTGTTGCTGATACTTCCATATTTCAGTTCATAAACTGAATCTAATTTGACAACACTATCTGAAACACACAATGCATGGATAATGTACTTGCATAAGTAACCATTTCTGATCTGCTTAGTGACATTATTGCATTTTGTGCATCAATCCTCACAATGTCCTTAGTCAATATGGTGGCCTACTTGTGTTTAGTCAACAGTTTAGTTTAAAAGGTCACCCTTTACTTGTTCCATAGATTGGAAATGAAAACTTCCTCTCCTTCATGTGAAATGTATTTGCTGCAGCTCTGGTATTCTTCCATCAGCTAGAGTGGTCCTGTAACGGTGATCTGCGTTCATCCTTCCTGTGACCCGTTAGCTCTTTGTGATGGAGAGGCCCTCATAAAGTCACATCTAAATGAGTCTGTGCTCCTTCTGGTAGGTGAGACAGCCAGTCGCTCTGCCCCTTGTCACATCCTGGCACCTGCAGGGCTGAGGGAAGACTCGAGCAAACGGCTTTCTCCTTCAAGCATTTCACATCACTCAACGGAGCCTGCAGGCCATGGAGTGTAAAGAGCTCGGTGACTGACAGCAAACACAGTGGAAGAAGTGTGTGCGAGACCCTATGCTTTGGATTCGCATCAGCATTATGCATTGAGCAGGGGCTTATGGGAAATGTGGTAGTCGACCATTTAAAATTCAGGTGATTAAACTATAACAATATGGCAACAAAGAATACGACAATAAATTAAAACACTTTAAAAACGTTTTGCAAAGATGAACAGCAAATATGTCAGTCATTATACACAAAAGACTGACATGTAGGTGGTAACTAAAGACAGCTTCCTATAAATGGTAAGAGATTTTGTTAGATTATAGTCTGACGTGTTTCTTTCGTTTCGGAATACCTGCCGTTGAAGCTGCTGCAGCATCGACATGCCACCCAAAATGTGTCATGGCTGAGCCTCTGTGTGCCTCCTGGGCATCCTGCCACCCCAAGCAGGTGACAGGGGACAGCCTTCACCCATCAGCGCTATGGACAGCTGCCACCTGTCGACAGTTCAGTCGTCGCCGGCCGTGTCCGCTGGACACCAGGGCTGCACATGGAGGCAGGCCCCCACGCATAACGAGGCACGGCCGGCAGCCACAGAATGGGGCCGGCTGTGGATGCTTAAGTGCTCTGCTTGAACACTGAGTAAGCACAAGAAAATACAGGTATTGGCTAGAAGGAAAGCTGGCCGGCCTGCCTGCTTCAGTGAAGAGTCTCATTTAATGTGTTCTTAGGTTTTTCTTGCCTCCACACAGACACTGAGAATACAGAGGAGGACGTCTGTGTTGATGGCCGGTGAAACTCCAGCTGGGATGTCCGCTGCCTGCCTGCCTGCATTGTGGCCCCCCCCATAACTCCTCAGCACCATTCCCAAGGCCCTGCACTGCTCTCCTCGGAACACCCACAATAAACAACTCTCGGGCCACTTGATGGGAAACATCATTGCCTTGCGTCTCGTATTGCCGGCCCCGCCACTTTCTCCCATGCCACGCATGGCAAAAAAAAGAAACGAATTTAAGTAATTAAAAGAAAAACAATACGAGATGTTATGTAATACAAAAATTGAACACAAAGGAATAACATGTTGTTTAGTAATTATTCACAGATAGTTAAGCCCCGATATAGTCCATGATAACACCACTTAAAACAGAGGCTCTTCAGTTCATCATATCTTTCCTCGGTGTTAAGTGTGTAACAAATAGACCACAGTAGTGTATACATTGGCTACAGTATTAAAGTGAATAACACGGAAAGCTAATTTAGTCAATTTACAATCAGTCTCTTGTGAACTTGGTGTGAATTGGGGTATTGTGAGATTTAAAGACACTGGGGTGAGAAACGGAAATAAATGAAAGTCCGATACCCATATCCCTGACTGTTACAACACTATCGTCCCAATCTGTTCACAGTCATTTCACAGCACCTCACAGACACCATCCAATAATGTGACACTATGCACATATAGGTAATTACGCTGTAATTATACATGCAAATGAAGAATAAGTGTGGTAATCCGATATTTGGTATGTGTACTATAGTAAAGCGGATTTGAAAGGTCTACAAACTGCTATTGAAATCGTAGATTTTTCTGATGTAAAACCAGAAATTAAGATAAATCATTTAAGACAGAACTGACCTGGCAAAAAGATTCCATTTAAATTCCAAATAAAGCCAAAAAATTACACATACAGATGCACGCATGCCTTTAAAACTGCACTATATATAATTTGTTGAAATGAAAAGTTGGAATAACAAAGCAAAACAATCTGGCTTCATGCGCAAGCAATAGGGCATGCTGTAGGTGTAATATCACTGTCTTACTGGCATTTGTGCACTTCTCAGTGATTACCTAATCAATACACCCTCTGAATAAAAGGTGTTATATGTTAAACAAACAATTACAGAAATGGTGCTGCCTACATCTTGGCCTTTGGCATCGATGCTTTCATTATATAAAACATAGACGCTATATAAATAAGGTATCACAGCTTTTTTTAATTGAACAGGCCAGCCTTTAAATGTTGGATAAAACAAAAGCTATAATACACAATAATTTATTCCACGTTTAATGCATTTTAAACACTTGGTGGTAGAAGTCATAGATTGTAATAGATCTGTCTACTGAACTATTAAGCTAGATAATAATAAAAACTGTGAAATACAGTAAATATCATTAAACCCTAGCTGGCTTGATGGTAGTTATGGCAGAGTGCATTGCTTGATGCGGAAAAGAGCACTGGGCAATGTACTAGCTCAGTGTGCAACACTTTAGGGTGAGCTTTGGTGATGTGGCAAATATTTTATCATGGTATTTTTTTTTCATATGGGTTGATGTCAATAATTATCACAACGTAATTAAAACCAGTATTTCATTACTACAAGGCTCCATTTTTGCTTAAAATTTCTTTTGAGTTACGCACACGCACACACATGCACACACACACACACACACACACACACACACACACATGCACGCAAACAAACACTATATGGACAAAAGTATTGGGACACCTGGCCATTACACCTCCAGGAATTTTTATGACATCCCATTCTACATCCTTAGGCATCAAAATGGAGTTGGTCCCCCCCTTGCAGCTATAACAGCTACCACTCTTCTGGGAAGGCTTTCCACAATTTCGGAGTGTGTCTGTGGGAATTTTTGCCCATTTAACTAGAAGAGCATGTATGAGGTCAGCCACTGATGTTGAACGTGAAGGCCTGACTCACAATCTCCATTCTAATTCATTCAATAGGTGTTCAATGGGGTTGAGGTCAGGCCAATTCAGCAATTGTGTGTGAGCTCATTCCCATACAAGGTGGCAACTAGCTGAGGAGGGGAAATTCCTGTTATTGCTAATAGAGTATACGGGCTGATGCTCTCCTGCAGACAATGACGTTCTGAGTATTTTGTTAAAAAAATACATCTTGCAAATTAAGCAAAGCAGGTATTTACAGTTGTAATGCATAATAAAGATAATTAAAATACGCAACAAAACTGTTTTCCTTAAGTTCCTAAGCTAGCACAATTATTATTTTTTTATTAATTAAAAACTGAAATTGTTTCTTTTTATTAAAATGCATTGACATTCAAGAAAACACAAGTTATGCTGACGAAAGGGGCCTATTTACTATTTACTACAGTGTTAAAAAGGAATGCCTGCAAATTTAACATGACATATGTTTTATAACATGCTTTAGAATAAAGCAAGTTAAAATATTTGGTCAAGAGATTGTGTCTCTTATCACAACCTGCACAGACACAACTTTATATTGTTCAAAAACTTTTGTTCAGAAGCCATTTTTCAGTGATCTGGATCTTGAAGCAGAAGAGGAGTCTACCAGCTGGTGCTGCAGTTTCACCTGCCTGAATGGCAGTGGAATGTGGTCTTCTCCATGTCCCTGTGGTTACTGTAGGACCCAGTGAAGCAGACATGGAGGCCCTATGGAGTTTTAGGGACACTGCATCAAGTGAAGATCCTACTGGGAAAGCAGGTGGTTCAGTTTACAGGGGAGAGTGAGCAATGCACCAACACATCAAATCAATCTAATTAGAAACACACAAAAAAATGAACATGCCCACGCCTTAGGTGAGAAGCAGTCTCTGGACAGCAAAAAATACTACATCACCCACTGCAACCAAACGATGTAGATTCAGCCTCATAAATGCTAATTCTCATCTTATACTTGAGGTTCCTTATTCTCAATGCATCACACATTACCAACATTAAGCTAATTAAATCTTTAGCAACCTTAGGAAAGTTTGGTTTCTATTTTGTTTTTCAGATTCTGTTCCACAGGAATTAGAGGAGGAGACAATTTATCAAAAGTGCCACCCAGAGGACTTGGAAGAATGCAAAGAAGATGCAACACTGGGAGCCATCTGCCAAGGGGAGAACAGATATGCTCTCCTGTTCCTCTGTTCGTATTGGAGTGGAGGTGCACTAGCCACTAGCATGTTTAGTAGCTGTATTTCATACCTATGTGTGTTTAGATTTAAATTTTCATTAATTTTACTTAGCTGACACTTTTTTCCAAAACGATGCACAGGTGAGGGAAACAGTAAATTATAAACATATGGCTGCCAAAGAGACTTCTAGGCATACGTGCAGCTAAGACAGTAGTTCTCGATCCTGCTCCTGGTGCCGCCCTGCCAGAATGCTGCTTTCAACCTGCCACACGCATTATTTGCCTATTAAGGACCATATAAGCCTGATTAAGGTACGGTTGGAATGGAAATTAAAATATTCTGGCCGGGGGGGGGGCGTCAGGAACAGGATTGAGAACTACTGAGCTAGGCTAAGCTTTCCATTGATGGCCAGGTGAAATTGTAAGTTGTATTGGAAGAAGATGATCTTCAAAACAAAGCAAGAAACTGTTAAGATAACTGCTCAAATCTGCATAGAGCATTCAAGGAACCCGGAGCAGATTTTAGCCTAGTAGAGGTATTCCTGGATCATATGGGTCTTGGGGTCATTTCTTGAAGGTGGAGAGGGAAGCTAATGACTTAATGTGGTTTGGCAGCTCATTCCACCATTGGGGAGCCACACATAAGAAATGTGAGTGATTAACGTCAATGTATGTTGATGTGCAGAGAGTTTCCGGAGCTGTATGGATTCTGTAGCTGTGTGTATCTCTGCGGTGTCTTGCATTGTAGTCCAGATCAGCATGAACTGGGGTGCTGCCTCTAGGGTAACTTCTGGATGCATTGGTTCAATATATGACCCAGTTCAGGGGTTTTCATCCTGGGGTCCCTGACCTCCCGTGGTTCTTTAGAGTGGTTGCAAGGGGTACGCAGCCATGTGCTGCAAATTGACAAGCTGCTGCTACCAGTTTATGCGACACGACAAATAGTCAATAAGTGCATTATTACACTTATTGAATATTCAGTGTTCGATATTACGAGCCAAATATATTCAAGAGAGACCCGCCTGCAAGAAATATTAATGCCCCCCCCCAGTAGTAGGAGGGGATCACTAGCGCTTGTATGCTTTTATTTAGGGGGTCCCTTGTTCAAAAACAGTTGGAAACGCCTGACCCAATTTTTACTTTGGCAAGTTTTTTTTTTCAATGAATACTTCATACATATGGTGCATATTGCAATACTTCCATTATGAGTGTTACTCAATGTAGACACCAGCTTATTCAAATGTTTTTATTCATATGATGTTAGCATTTGCATTACAGATTCAACTCATCCTTACTAAGTCAGATTAGTTCAGATACTTGGGTCAGATTATGTTAATGGTTTAATCTCCATCTTGCTGTACATCTACATAGCTATAGTCCTTTGGTTGATTATCTTTAAAAGAGCTTGGTCTATCTGACTAATTTCTTGTGCTTCGCCAGTTCATTCAGTCTCACTCTGTTGTTCAGCCTTACTAATTCATTCAGGCTTGCCGATTTGTTCCTGTGTCACGTCAGGTGGTCCCCCCCGTAGTCTGCTGTCAGATCACCTGAGGAAGGAGAGGTTAAAAAAGGGGGGATTAATGACACTGCACATCTCATGCAATTTCTAAAGACAAGAGGTGACATATTTTTTTAAGATTTGAGTGAAGGAATCATTCATGGTTGGAAATGTGTGTTTTTTGTTTTAAACAGGAGGCCCTTGGAGACGTATAATCATAGTGTATGATTTACAGCTGTGTATCAGTGGAACTCGATAAATTGTCGTCTATTAAATTAGCATTTACAGAGAATACACTCTGAATATGGTCATATTACATGGCATTCAAACACCCATGTTCACCAACAAACAATAACATACGTGAACTGTATGTCTCTGAAGGACGCCAAAACATGGTAGAAAGCAACACTGACACACCTGGGGACGGACATTAACCTTCAACCCTAGATAAACACTCACTAAACCACTTCTGTCAAAATATTTTTATTTTACTGTGTACAGCTTACATGTTATATAAAGGTAGCTTTCATTTTGAACCTCAATTAGTGATTTAAAATAAGCAGTTAGGTTGACATGAAGGAGAGCAAAATTTTCAATATCTATATACATGTAACACGCACACACACACACACACACACACATGGTGTTTACACATGTGTACAGACACAACATCGACTCATGGTTTCAAATATGCATTCCTAGACTGAATGATAAAATTGGCATCATGGAGTAATTAATTTCAGATCATGTTATTTTAGTTGTATCATCATGCCATCATCAAAATACGAAATCGAAGTTAAATTAATGAATTTATTTAATGAAATTAAATAAAGATGAATAATAAATACACTTTACAATACATACATCGACTATTTTGATATTTGTCATTTCTGGAAAATAATATTGTAGCAATTTAGCACCAAATTGGAGTAACATTTTTTTTTTCCTGTGATCATTTTGCCTCCTTTGTCTTTGCTGCTGAGGAAGGCCCTCAGGTTCTAGAGAAGCCAGACACAGAAGCTGGAAAACTTGAGATCCAAGCCTAGCAAACTCCCCGAAGCGTGATTCCTGGAGCTGGGTGCAGCAGAGAGCGTATGCTAAGAGAGAAAGTATTATTTTTCTAAATGGAAGGTGTCAGATGGTCACGGAAATGTGACTGCCTGTTCAAGATCACTGCCTCCCATCTGCAATTTGTGACTTGTGAAAGATTCTGCCCAAATGTGCTCACAAACTGGAAATCCTCAGCACTTTCCCTTATCATGAAAAAGCAAGATAACCAGATGTTTACAGATCAGGGAACCTATCATATTAATATCACTGAGTATGTGATATCATCTTGTTTGTAAATGCATTTTGGTGACAAAATGTGAGGAATAGACTGATTTCTCAGTCTTGATTTCATTTTATTTAAAAGTCATTAACAAAAATATGAGTCTATTGTAGAATAAATCTGTAACAGAACATGATGTGGAAATGTTCATTTAATGTAATTATAAATGTTTCAAATACACTTTTCTGTTGGTAAATCAAGCAGGGAAAAAATATTATTTTTATGTATATGCAGAAAAAAACACAAACGGAGAAAGCATATGCTATATACAATTTATACATATTTCAATGTTACATATTATTACATTTATGTTTAATATGTCACAATAAAACTAATAAGAGACATTTTAATATTTGTCACACGGTTCAGTGGTACCTTCATTATTTTTACTTTTTTGTGTCTTTAGAAATGAGTGAAAGATTATGGTCTGAATTTCATTTCCTGAAATCAGTCTAGTAACAGACCCATTGTAGCTTCCTAATGTAATGTAATGTAAATATATGAGAAACATATATACACAGGTGTGCATTCCCATCCTAACATCAGTTACATATTCATATCTATAGTAGTGAATGTATACACTGTATGAACATAGAGAAATGCAAAACAAATTAAACTGAATCACAAACTACTTGCAATATTTTGGAGCTCTGCATGTTCTATACAACTAGAGATAGAGATTCTATAACCCATAAATTACGAGTCAGAACAGGTGAAAGACTATAGACAATACTGCCTTATATGCACAGGGTAGAGAGTATCTTTGCACTGATATATCTGAATATGATTACAGTTGTGCCTCCTTCCCAGTGCCCCTGGGGTCTTGTATGAATACTCATACTTGGGCTCTAGCCTTCTGTATGGCAGTTATTTCTGCATGTTTGTCAATTGCTTTGCTAACAAAGGATGGAAATACTGCATGTCAGAAGGAAGTGTACAGGAAGGTAGGTAGTAGCAGGCAACAAAAAGCTTGGGATTTTTAATCCTGCCTTCCTTTGCAAGTGTAATGTGCTTGCAAAAACGGAGGTAAAACAGGCGATGGAGTGAATGCGACATGGTCTGCTGGGTTGTCCTTCACCATGTTCCCGATGAACGAATGTTGCACCTGTGCTGACACTGCACAAAGTGCTCCAGACTAGGACTGCCGCTTTTAACAATTTTTTGTTGTTTCTGGCACCGCCGTAGATGTTCCCGCCACTATAATAGCAGCCTGTTACTGCCTGTCACTTTGCTATCCTGATAGACCATGTCCCACGGTGCAGACTGCCCTACCTCTGGGAGGACAATGCTGCAGCCCTGACTTCTGGCAAAATTTGCCCACAGGCTCGTTTGAGAAAATGGGCATACCGGGTTTTTCCTGACTGTAAGAACATAAGAACATAAGAACATAAGAAATGTACAAACGAGAGGAGGCCATTCGGCCCATCAAGCTCGTTTGGGG
>JAAGVU020000078.1:8763941-8783389 GCA_011763525.2 Mormyrus iriodes | reverse complement strand
GATTGGTTGATTAGATAATTGCATTAATGAGAAATTGAACAGGTGTTCCTAATAATCCTTTAGGTGAGTGTATTTCAAAGGATGAATTATGTATTTTACGCAGCATTTACTTCAGCCTCACACCACAAAGAATGCGTTTTTAATCCCTGCCCTTCGCTATGTGTATGTACAGAGTTTGAATGTTCGCCTCTGTTTCTGTGGGTTTCTTTCAGGTCCTCTGGTTGCTTCATGCAGTCCAAGCACATGAAGCTAGATGAACTACCCCTCATTGAATTGCTCATAGTTTGGGATTCTGTGTGCCTGTGCACTGTGAAGGAATGTTACCCCATCCAGGGTGTTCCATACATTCCAACACTGGATAAGTGGATGTGCTTAAATGTACAATAGCAAGACCTGCCTTTAACAGTGATCCTGCCTTCTACTCCATGGTAGTGTATTTAGTATTGCTAATACTGGACTTAATATTCAGTAATAATAGTAAAAATTATGGGCTGTCTATAAATGGCGAAGCCATGCAATTTAAAAGCATGAGCTTAGCATCTCGAATGCAAAGTAATCATTCAAATAACTGAATATGCTTTCTTTTTTTTAACTAAAATAGCAGGTTTCCTTATGGAAAGTGGAGAATTATTACATTTTAAAATTATGTACTCGGAGAGGCCAGAGCCTGTCATAGAAAGAAAATTCTTGTTTTTCCTACTGCATTATATTACCGGCTGACCGAGACGGACAAGTTAACCCTAGTATTGGCATTGTTTACTGCGAGGATCAAACATCAACTTGGACAAAAAAAAACACTACGCCAACAGTCTTTTTCTGGCAAAAATGCATGTCAAGATTACTCTTATGGGAAAAATGCATTTTCACAGTATAGACAAGGTCACTAGATTTAAAATTAAACAAAAAAATTGCTACTGCTTTAATGGTTACATTAGCAGAATGTGTCACAACAAAACAATCTGTCCAATAACCAAAGGCTAATCTGCAAAATTTCTGTATAACTTGTTTTTTTTTTTTTTTGCTACAAAACTGCTCACTATAGTGGTTTCCATTCTGTCACTGTGCCTTACGACTTTTGAAAATGAGATGAGTTGAGTAACTTCATCAAAACTAAATGTATTGATAGTTATCATTTGAATTTGCTTGCTTGCAAACCATCACCCCGCCCATCTTCCATAACTAGTTAGCCAACCCAAAGTCACTTGAGCCTAGAGCCCGTCCAACTAAACACAGGACAGTGGGCAGGGGACACAACAGACCTGTCCATTGCAGGGCACAGTTACTTAGAACTTTATCTATAATTAGGAAATAACCATTTGTATTAATATCTTATAAGTTTAGGTTTCTTAAAACTGATTGCAGATACAAATGAGAGCCAGTTAAAATTCTGTTCTACACAAAAGCAGAGAAATGTTTAACACCAAAGAGCCATACAAATCCACTCTAGAAAGTAAAAACTAGCAACTAGCAAACATTCACAGTGTTACACTGTAAACTGCTACCTTGCCCGCTGAACTTCTAGAGGCAGAATAGTACCCACTGTTATCACTGGCTGCTGGGTAATGGTCACCCAGTGCCTCAATCCACTGGGCATCGATTATCATGTGCAACTCTGTACTGGGTTACTGGTAGCCATGTGTGTCTCTGCCCTGCCTGTTTGACACAGTTTTTTTACTAGCTGTAGGGTATAGTTTACATCTCTCCACTGCCTACTGGTCACCCAGTGCATCTCTCAGTTGTGTACTTCATACAGTTGGCCGTCATTAGTATAGGTCTGCTGCATTTAATTGACAGTGATTCATGAATGCAAACAGTGATGAATTGTGAACAAAACGTAACAAATTCTGTTCATTTGTGTCTTTCTTCTGTAACTAAAATCACTTACATAAAGCAGACACCAAAATTCCTGCTAACTAGTATAAAATTGGTTCAGATAAACCACTTAACTGCACAGGTCTCCTGGAGAACGGCTCTCATACAAGCTCCTACTTCTCACAACACAAGTGCTACTCAGATAATAACCTGTGTATGCCTTGTAGGATTGAGGCTGGATGTGTTTTGACAGTGCTTGTATCAGACACTCATTCACACATAACACACACCAATTACAAACCCTAATAATATAATTTGTTTTGTACTCAGCAGAATAACCACAATAGCAGATTGTTTTAAGCAGCAGATTATATTAATGTAAGAGACTTTATAGCACAGAGCACTTCAGAATTATTACATTTTCTGAATCTGAACAGATGTCATTGTTTTATATAAAATCATAATATATACATTGCCAATTAATAAAATGTATTGCCTATTAAAAAAAAAACACCTTATTGACAAGAAATAAACAAAACACGTCACAATACGTAACATTAATGTTCGTTTGTTATTTTTTTAAGTCTAAGTGTATGTGATGCAGGTAGGCAGAGAAAGTTAGCAGATTGCCAGGAGCACCTTATTTTTTGAAAGACTAGAGGCAAGAGCAGCAGTAGGAGATGAAGGGTTGTTTTGGCGATGGAGATTAAGGCAGGGGGTTTTTTGTCATCTGTGCGAGACAACCCATTCATCCATTCAGTTCACAGCCAAAAAAAGGCTGCTCCCAGAAATTAGCAGTTTCAGCTCAGCAGCAAAGTCGCCGGGCTGTGAAGGCAGAGAGAAATTGACTAATTAGCAATGCGCACTAAAACTTGACGGTTCCCTCTATAAGAGCGAGGGAGAGACCCGTTTTTCTCTCCCCCTCTCTTTCTTTCTTTCTTCCAAAGATGTTTGAAATCGCAGTCATTTACGCTCGACAGTTTTTACAATAGCCTTGAGCCATAATTTTGCGAGTCTCTCCAGCATCCATCCCCCTGCACGGTCTCTCTCCACCGGCCATGCACGACCGTTTCTCTCCCCAACCGTGGATTTCCTATTACTCTCGTTACGACTCACTGAGCCCCAGGCCCAAGGATAATGATGTGTTGTTTCTTGGTAGCATAATTTGTCACACGTATATTTCTTCTTCTTCTTCTCTTGCAGAAAGCACAGCTCCTTCTCATACACTCACACACTTCTAATTCAGGAGAACAAATGATCACCGACAACAAAATAAAATGTAAAAATAGTATCTGCATGAGTTGGAATCAATGATCATTTTGGGGCATCGACCATAGCCTTTAAAAGGAAAAAAAAAAAGAAAAAAAAAAGGATTTATTTGAAAAAGAAAAAGAAAAACACAGGGAAGTCAAGTGAGGATCTTAAGGAGCCGAAGCTTACTTTTTTTGTCAAGAGTCAGGTAAGTTTGCCTTATGTTGTATAGCTAGTACCACGCATTGTTTAGTTGTGACAGGCACCTTACGGTAAAGCTTGTGAATATCTGCTACCAGATTTGCATTAAAAAAAAAACACACACATTCTCGCGTCCCCAAAATATACCTGCATCCATATATGCGTAGGAGATCACAATACAATAATTTCCTAAACGTAGGCGAACTGATCAAAGGGCTTTTTTGTTTTCTGGCTAACCCTATAACTCCGAAACAAGGGGGATCGCAGTCGCTCTGGATGAACGATACCGGGGGGGACAAACAGCGTTTCTTTGCACCGCTTTTGTCTGCGTGGCTTTTAAAATAGCGGCTTTATTCCGTGCATGCGTAAGATGGGTTTAAACATAATGATTAACTTGAATACGGAATAGCTTCACTGTATCTTTACGGGGGGGTGGGGGGGTGGGGTGCCTTTTTCCCGTTTGCCGTCAACTTAAGTTGCGTTTGCGAGGAAGGTGCTGCAGTACCTCCGATAATAGTTTGTTTTCTCTTTTCCAGCCGCAGCGTCCTACTGGGATCGCCTATTATTATTATTATTTTTAAATACATCCTGATCGATACGTTTATAAAACAACCGTTTGGGGAGATCGGAATGCACAAATGGATAGGAGTGAATGCTGCTGGCGGTACATTTGCACCTATCGCGAATCCGAGTTGTATTATTCAATTTACAGTGCGGGCACTTAACGCTGAAGTTTATTAGATATGCGGTGGTTTGATACTTATGCAGAATAATTTCTAGCAATTAAACTAATGACAGAACAATGATTTGGGATGCAATTTATACTAAACATTTTGTTTTTGACCGAATCTTAGGAAATCAATGTGCATTGTGTTATGCGATTACAAATTCTTCTACATAAATGTTTGCTGAAAAGCAGTACATGTGTGCCTGCTTTATTTATAGGTGGCTTAACAGTAAGGAAGTCATGTCCAGGTCTGGTGATAGAACATCCACCTTTGACCCTACTCACAGCGACACACTGCTGCACGGGCTCAATCTCCTGTGGAGGAAACAGCTTTTCTGTGATGTGACACTCATCGCCCAGGGACAGCAGTTTCACTGCCACAAAGCAGTGCTGGCGTCCTGCTCTCAGTATTTCAGGTCTCTCTTCTCTAGTCATCCGCTCAACAATGAGGGGATTTCTAGCAAGGACCAGGGGAGCAGTGGGACTCCCTCTTCTTCTCCAGACGAGAAGCTTCTGGCAAGCCCCAGATCCATCAACAACCTGGTGCTACAGGGTTGCTCCTCCATCGGACTGCGGCTGGTCCTGGAGTATCTATACACTGCCAATGTGACCCTCTCCCTGGACACCGTGGAAGAGGTGCTGTCCGTCAGCAAGATCCTCAGCATTCCCCAGATCACCAAGCTCAGCGTTCAGTTCCTCAATGACCAGATCTCAGTGCAGAACTACAAGCAGATCTGCAAGATCGCTGCTCTCCACGGGCTGGATGAGACCAAGAAGCTGGCGAACAAGTATCTGGTGGAGGATGTACTGCTGCTGAACTTTGAGGAGATGTGCAGCATGCTGGACTCGCTGCCGCCCCCGGTGGAGTCGGAGCTGGCTCTCTTCCAGATGTCGGTGCTGTGGCTGGAGCACGACCGCGAGACGCGCATGCACTACGCGCCTGACCTGATGAAGAGGCTGCGCTTCGCCCTCATCCCGGCCACCGAGCTGGTGGAGCGCGTGCAGTCCGTCGATTTCATGAGGAGCGACCCCGTCTGTCAGAAGCTGCTGCTGGATGCCATGAACTACCACCTGATGCCCTTCAGACAGCACTGCCGGCAGACTATGGCCAGCAGGTGAGGGGGTGCCGGCGTGGTTGGTGGGGAGGTGCCACATGCCATCTTGCGATTATTTGTGGCGGCTTGTTGCTCATAGGGGTTTGATATTCTCAGTTTCTTTGCTCCACTCCTGTGCGCAGTTATTTTGTGAGAAAAAAGCATGTTCAGGAAAAAGGCTGTAACAGACCTCGGTGAGCATTTTACCAAACAAGATTTATGGCTACTGAGAATAATTTGTTTATAGGTGTATCTGCTTAAAAATCAGTGGGAGGAACCAAAAACCTAATTTCTCTTTTATTAAAATAAGTGATTATTATGAAATAGGTTTGACTCCATTACCTTGATTATCCTGTCCTGGATGGGGATTGCTAAAGTCATGTCTTGGCAAAATAATAAGTAATAGCAAGTAATATTGCTATAGTAACATAATCGGATATGAATAACTGTGAATAATCATGGAGTAAGCATTTTACTGGTTGCTCTTGGTGTGCTTATTGTCTCTGGTAAAGTTAGCTTACAGGATTTCCACTTAAAGTGCAATTAGATACTATACATTTGTACAAAGCATGTTCACTCTCTGGTAATAATCTGTGATTATTTATCTTAATTTTCATAAATGAAAGGAGAGCGGCTGTATATTGAGACTTTAGCTTTAAATATTGAATGATTGCTGGTGTTATGAACTGGAAAGTAATTATAAAATGTTAAAAGGGGCAGATAGGTATATCTCAGTCCCAGGTGTGCCTTGTGCTGCCTGGGATGGGCTCCAGCCTCCCCCCCCACCAACGAGCCTAAGCGATCAGAAGATGGATGGATGGATGGATGGATGGATGGGAATCTTGCTTGCTGTTTTTTAAATGAACACTGCTGCTATTTAAATGAAAGCATGATGATACTCTGATCAACAATTGTTGTGACTGTAAGATTAATGTTAGGCATTAATGTGACAATTAGCTCAGTAAAAGAAGGCTGCATTGCACCTGGCTGACAGTGTGAGCGGTTCAGACCTTAGGACCGGTCCCTGTGAAATTCCTGTGAAGTTCCATTGGTGAATGATCCTGGAAAGATGGCCAGCGATGAATCCCGCTTGGCACGAATAGTGCAGAAGCGCCATGATAAGTGAACCAGTGTCAGCTTAATTTCACACTGGACCCAGAATAAAGCAAGGACAACTGACTGTGTCTTTGTACTGTTGGGAACTGATATTTTTAGCTTTATTATTCCTTATGTTATCATTCTGAAATTAACTGTAGCTGGGGGATACTGACAATACTACACGCTTGCACTTTTTGATGATAGTGGATAGTATCTCAATGTTTACTTGTTATCTTCGAGGTGCTGTCTCTTTCTTGTCTGCTCAACACTTTCCTATGAACTGCCTGAATTCCTCTGGCATTCCAGAATATTATTGTTGCATTTATTATTATTATAATAATAATAATAATTATTATTATTATTATTATTATTATTAGTAGTAGTAGTAGTTGTTGTTGTTGTTGTTGGGCAGCAATAAAAACATGCAGTTCTACTGTTGATTACTGAAAGAAAGTAAAGTTCTCTGCTTATAGGTATGATAAAACTGGGTACTTGCACAATTTTAAGGGAGATATGTTATATTTTTCCAGTTAATCCCTTACCTTTAGTGTGTCATATAGCGTAACGGTATGTGCATGTAAACGTCCGGCAAAGTCTTAAAGCCCAAAGTTCATGCCAAAGGGAGTGATCCTGCATTCCGTTTCAACTGGGAAGTTGGAAAATTCCAAATTCCCAGTCAGAAATATCACCTGGGCCACCCCCTGAAGTCGGAAATCTTACTCAGAAAGTCGGACTATATAACAACAGTTGTCACTTTTGTTAATGATGGGTAGAGACCCAACCTCAGAATTAAAGATGGTGGCGCCCGTCATCGACAGAAATGAAAATGATACTTATATACTGATTATTAGAACGTCTGTCTTGTTTGCGTTTCATTTAATCTGTCAAACACACAGGACTATCCAACCGCTATCTATGGGCATGTTGCTATGGAGTTTGTATGTGCAAAATACCACATAATGTGTTATCAACTGGTACTGCTAACAATGAACCTGGCTAGAACTGGGGCCTGTTTCAGAAAGCAGGATTTCTTGTTTAGCTGGATAACTTATCAGATTTAAGGTAGTCTGGACTAAATGTAAGTGAACAAAGAACAAAGGTCATTTAAACTGGGGTACCTTAAATCTGACAAGTTGTCCAGCGAAGCAAGAAATCCTGCTTTCTGGGTGAGGTTCCTAGTATTGCTAAATTGCTTTCCGACTAATTGTACTGGAATGTGGTTATCTTGGGTGCAACGTCATTCCCAGCTCCGACTTCTGACCTCCGAGGTAAATGGAACGCGGAATCTCTCACCATAGTAACCACTCTTCTCTAATCTGCCTGAAATGCCTAAGTGAAAACTCCTGCCCTTACTTCCGTGACATGGTGAGGTCAGCTTGTAACACAATCCTTAGGCCACCTATCTGCAAGGATCTGTCTGTGGACTGCAAGACAGGGGCATAACATGTGGGGCAAGCTGACGAATCAGAGCACATTGGGCTCATCGGGGGCGGGGCCTAAAGACCTAACAGAGCGTTTCGGACAGTTACAGACAGAGTGAATAGAGATGTACAGTCTGAGAAAAAATAATGTGTTCTTGGAACATTGAAGCATGTAAATCTAACTCTAGAAATAAAATTATGAAAATTTTAAAAATGCTCCTTTAAAAATATAGGTCCATTAAGACCATAACGCTGTGTTGCACTTTGGCTGTGAGCTCATGGGGCATCACAGAAGGACAGGAACTTGGAATCTTTACCTTTTAGTAGTTCTATTACAGTAGCCTTATTGGTATTTCAAGACCAGCACATCCCCTCGGTGCCTGGCTGACAGTTACACACACATATACACATGCATACGCAAACACGCACGCACATAGATGCAAGTATGGGAAATGCAGCACCCCATTCACTTAAAAATAAAAATAAAAATCTGCCTAAGTTGTTTTGTAGTAGTTAGTCTGCTTAGTATGTATTTTAGAAAAGCACTATTGTATGTGTTTAAATGAGAAGCTTCATTCTATTTTATTTCAATATATTAGTTTATGTTATTGTTGATTACAATAATTACTACTACTACTACTACTAATAATAATAATAATAATAATAATAATAATAATAATAATAATTAATACCTGCCTTTTGCTCGTAGCCTCCGGGTTAGGTTCCAGATCCCCCGTGACCCCGAATAGGACAAGTGGTTACAGAAGAGGGATGGATGGATGGATGGATGGATGATGATAAGACTAATACTTTTTATTGCCTTAAATAAGTTTAGCTCAAGTAAGGTTCATGAGTATTATTACACAATCTGATCTGCCATTTAACTTTCAGCTTCCTCTGTAGGGCATAGGCATTCAGGTGTGACATCATTGAGTTTCTCAAAAACTTCTGCCAGGCTGAAAGGGAGAAAAATCCTTTGCACTGTTTCAGGCTGAATCTGTGACTGATGCTAACTGGAGGGGTCCCCTGTATATTGGAAAGTCTCTCAGTGTGATGTGCGGTGTGTCCTCAGAAGAGGAATATATGAGAATAAACAGGTGTTGGGCTGTCCAGCAGAGAGAAGAAGGTTGTTTAGAAATGCATGGGAATTTGTATTTAGCTTGTTACTTTTCTGAATTTGCTAAAGCTTTATAGATGACCTTCTGCCCTGAATTCTGGGGATGGGAAATGTACAGTATGTCACTACAATATGTTGTATGTTATAGTGAGGTTTTCGCAATTATTGTTATAAGTATTATTTAAGTGTTTAAGAAATATGTTCTGTTAACTTACTTACACATAATAAATACTAAATAGTTGCTGCATCGTTTTGGCATTTGATCGGATAGGGAAAGAGACAACTGATGAATGTAAAATATCAAATGTGAGCACGGAGGTAATAATCAGCTGAAAAAAGTTTTATTTACAAATGGAATACACTTGATCTTTTTTGCTCCTATTTGGTTCATACCCATAATGCCTTTTTTCACGTCTCCCTTGAAACGGCGTCTGTGCTACTGTCCTAAAAACATGAAACATGAAAATAATGGGAAAGTATATCTGAAGATTGTACAGTGGGTAGCTATGCAGTCGCACACTCCCAGCACAAGGGGTTCACAACTGTGTGCAGTTTGCGTGTTCTACCCATATTCTACCCGTGTTCTCCCCGTGTTCTCCCTGTGTTTCATGGGTTTCCTCTGGGTACTCCTCCCATAACCCAAAGACAGTCAGTTCTGCTATCTGGCATCTCTTTATCGCCCATACTTTGTGATTATGCACATGTATGTACCCTGAGACTGGAATCCTATCCAGGGTGTTCATCGCTGTTATGTGTCTGTTGCCCCTGTGATAAGTTTCATTCCCCTCCACCCTGACCAGGACAAAATTAACTGTGTATATAAAGTTAATGCTGGCTGACAGCACAACATGCTGACAATCTAAGGAATCGATGTAGCAAAAATGTAACTTTTACCAGTGATTCAAGGCAGACATCAAGACTGTCATCAGTGAAGTTTCCTGTATCTTGCTCATTATCTAATGTCTATTTATCTCTCTGTGGATTAGAACCTCTTCGCAAACAGATTTTTATTTTGTTTTGTGCAGTAAACTGAATCTTTCTGCATTTCAGCTTTTTCGTGCTCGCAATATCATCATAACCATTTCCGTTCTTTAAACGTTAATAAGATTCTGTGTTTTGATAAGAATGAAGGTTTTCCCGCACAATAGTAAATATATCCCCCATTAGTTGTTTTCTTTTACTCAATTATTTTCAATACAAACTGTATTAATATTATCGTTAATAGTAAGAGGGTGGTACAGTGGTGGTGTATCTTGTCTCAGCTCTACATGTCTGGAGTTCGCATATTCTCTCTGTGTCGTTGTGGGTTTCGTCTGGGTTCTCCGGTTTTCCCCACGGTCCACAAACATGCTAAGGTGAACTGGAGTTGCCAGATTGTCTCTAGGAGTGAATGTGTGTATGAATGATGTGTGCTGTGATGTGTAGGTGCCCCATCCTGGGTTATTACCTGCCTTGCGTCTGTAGCTTCCAGAATAGGCTCTGGACCCCTGTGACCCTGCATAGGACAAGCGGGTATGGAAAATGGATGGACGGGTGGATGGATGGATGGATGGGTGGGTGGATGGATGGATGGACGGATGGATGGATGGGTGGGTGGATGGATGGATGGGTGGGTGGATGGATGGATGGATGGGTGGATGGATGGGTGGGTGGATGGATTAATAATAAGGATACAAACAGCCCACATTAATGAGAACAATAGGTATATTCAGACCTGTGTAATATGTATTAATAATGTTTAGTGTAGAATGGAAGTGCGTAGTGGAGAGTAGGAGCAATTACTATATTAATAGATTAGATGTATTCGTGAACCAGTAAAGTGGTTTAAAAAAAGTAAAATTGTGAAATCAAAAACATGATGATGGATATTATTGTATATCATTATTATTCTTATCCCTTACTGTAGTTATCTTATGTGTATATATATATGGACAAGTAAAACAACATAAACATTCATCCACATTAAGATTTTTTTTGTAAACTTTAATAATTTTTTTGAAATACACGAGTCTAAGCAAAACTAAAGCACTAGGCCTATTTTTTTTTCTTTTGGATTATTATTATTATTTTGGATAAAGTAGTTCTGGTAAACATATTTTTAGAGTATATCTTTTGTTATATTATTAGAAAAGTATTCAAAAACATATGCATGTAGTTTCAAACTGTTTTCTTGTGGTTGGTCCGCTTTGTTGAATATCGTTAGCATTTTGGCTAACAAATAGCTTGAAAAAATTTCTGTAAAAAAATATGTTTAATTGCTGCATTTGAACATTATTTTGAGGCTCCACATTAATATACTCCCAGGATAGTTATTTTTAGTGCACTGAATTTCTTGCTAATAATACTTCAATGCCCTGGTCAGCTGAAACAGTGGGGGAAATAAATCCAGAGGAAAGGTGTTTTGCTGTAAGTTCGAGGAACGGCATAAGTTGTCCATTGGGCGAAAGTTATTGGTGCAGCGAGCATGATGGGCCACAGAGTCAGAGCAGAAACAAAAAGCAGGTATTTATAGTTCCCATTAATGAGGAACACATGAACTGAATGTGTGTAATCCACTGTCTCGCCTGCTCCCTGTGACACAACTAAGAATTCATAGTGGTCCTGCTGTATCTGGTATGTCAATGAATGTGCATGAACTGTAACGTTCTAATGGGGGTCTTCATGTATGTATGTATATCTATGTGTGTCTATATACACACACACACATATACACACATATACATACATACAAACACGCACACACACACATATACAGACATGTTCAAGAGCAAAAATCCTGCTATAAATGTATGATAATAATATAATTAAGTTTTAGAGATGCAGTAGTTGATTATTATGTAAATACATCTTTCCATAATTTAACCACTTTTCCTGGTCAGGGTTGTGGAGGGCCTGGAGCCTATCCCAGGCAGCACAGAGAACAAGGCTGGGGTACACCCTGGATGGGATGCCAGACGGGATTCGAATCCACAACCCTGGAGGGGAAAGTGCTACCCACAGAGCCACCATACCACCTTTAGCTGGTGTCCATTTTTGGTAACTGATTTTGATGAATTCGGACTTTCTGAGGGGACTTAGATAAAACAAATGATGCATAAAACACCGGTGGACAGGAAGAAGATAGCCTTCAGGAATAATAATCATACTTGCTGCTGCTGATGCAGTATGAGTGGTAATGTTAGCAATAATGGTTATGGATCTGGTACTCGTCAGGTGTACTCATGTACAATAACTTATGATAGCATCTTGCTTTTATGACTGAAGCAGCATAGTTAATGAACTGGCTAAGCAAGGCTCCCTGATGGCAATTGTCCATTGACAACAAAGTACAAAACATTTATCAGTTTAATGTTAATGGCCATGTTAACATTTATAAGGAATGCAGAAGAGGAGCAGATTGAATTTCCACCTGAACTTGTGCTATGCTAGCTGAAATATGGCACATTATGTAAGTCTTTACTCTGGCTGAGCTTTCCTGATCTGCCCCTGCACTAAATTCAGCTAGCTTGTACTTCTGCATCAATGCCCAGACACGTATTTCATCTCAATGTAAAGTGATACAAAAATGACATTTCACTGCTATATATGCAATGACATACAGCTTTAGAATGAGTAATTAGCATCCTGGATTCTGCATGCATACTTTTGCTTTGTAACAGTTCAGTCTTGACAAATGCAAAATGAATTATTCTGACAAATTGGTAATGTAAACACATATTAGAATTGCTGTAATGTATAGCAGTGTATGATATACAGTCTGAGTGATAAAGCTGAAGCTAATGCTAACATGGTGTTTGCCGGCTTAAAGCTAAATTAACTGCTTGGGACAGAACAGTACAGACCAGTTGCTAGAGAGCAAATTTCACTCTAAACAGTAATCTTATCCAGCCGAAAGTAAATGATCAGCTTTTCTTTGTCACATCGCATAGCCTTAATTATACCTTTTTGATGTGGAAATGGGCTGGCATGGTGGTACAGTGGGTAGTACTATTGCCTTATGCCTCTAGGACCTGGGTTTGAATCTCTGCCTTGGCTCCATGTGTGTAGAGTTTGCATGTTCTCCCCGTGTCGTTGTGGGGTTTCCTCCAGGTACTCCAGTTTCCCCCCTACGGTCCAAAACCACGGGGAGGTTAATTGGAGTTTCCAAATTGCCTGTAGGTGTGAATGGTATGGGAGTGTGCCCAGTGATGGGTTGGTGCCCCATCCTGGTTTATTCCCTGCCTTGCACTCGTAGCTTCTGGGATATGCTCCAGACCTCTGGTGATCCTGCATAGGACAAGTAGTTTCAGAAAATGGATGGATGGATGATGTGGGAACAAAAGTAGCTGACTCTTTCATGTGGTCTTAGTGTGGTGCTATACTGCACGCAGGACTGGTGCTGCACACTACTGAGAAGCCAGTGTATTACTATTAATAAGCCATTATTATTATTTTGGATAAAATAGTTCTGGTAAACATATTTTTAGAATATATCTTTTGTTATATTATTAGAAAAGTATTCAAAAACAGTTCTGCTGACCCCTGAAAACTCTCATTGGGATATGTTTCTGATCACTTCCCAACACTGGGCTGTTATTCTGAACACATTGGCTGCAGTGGTGACGACAATGACAGCGCATATAGATATAGAACATATGTGGAAAGGACTGTTTCAGGATTGATGGGTGAATAGTGTATTTCACTCAGTCTCTCGATGTTCATATGTAGCATTATACATATACATATATTTGGACACAATCTATGTATATATATATATATGTGCACACAAACTGCATGCATGTGACATGCCTTTTGAGAGCCCCATCTGTAGTTTAGTGCAATTTTACAGCGTGCTTAAGATGCACATACTTTATGATAGGTTATTTGCAAAGGTGTTGCATAAAGCTGAACTGAAGAAGACGCAAGAACTGTAGAATGTCCAGGATTATGTTCTTGCTTTGATTTTACTGTTGTCCCAGTGATAGTTATGTGGAGTGATTTGCAGTCCTTAACGTTGTCCCTGTGATGGTGACAATATGCTATGCAGTATCACTTGTTCCCAGTGTTGTATGCTACCAAATAATTGCATAATCTACGGGTAGTGTTTGTTTTATCGACCATGTGCTCTGTTCTGCCCTTTTCAAGCACCATAACAACAGAGTAACAAGGCTTGACATTATTGGTGGCCCAGTACCCTAAGGCTACCTAAAGAGAGCATAAGGATGTTTTTCTAGAAGAATATTATGCTGGGTAACCTAACTGAGCGACTATTGTTAATTATGAATTGTTTAATATTTAAATAGCATTTCAGTTCAGAAGAACATATGTAGAGTAATGCCATAATAATATACGTTAAATTTACAATTTGATTGCAAGTGTAACATAGGGCTGTCACTATTGATTATATTAATAATCAAGTAATCTACTGATTAATTTGACAAATAATTGAACAATCTTTTATATATAATACATACATATATTATATATTTAATTTTACATTATGTATTGGCCTGAGGCTGGGACCAACCCTGGACAGGTTGCTAGGCTGTCACATAGTGTGCTACCTCTCAATCACTAATACATATGGTCAGTTTAGGTTTGGACTGTGGGAAGAAACCAGAGGATCTGGCATAAACGCACAGGGAGAACATGAAATTCTATACAGAGAACGCGGCAGTGTGCAGCGACAATTTCTCTGATATTCCCTTTTCAGATTTATTTAGTATATGTTTAAAAAATCAGCCTAAAATTTACTGCCTCTGTATTTCCTATTCCTATTTTCTGCATGCGCTGTCCAAGCTAATCATAATCAGTCTCATTCATTCTTGCGGTTTCACTCACTCCTAGACAGTGTGGCTTGTTTGTGAGAAATCTATCAAAAATGAGTGAGGAGGAGAACAGTGAACAATAGCTGGTCAGCAAAAGACATTTGTCTTCTGCTGTATGGAAATATTTTGGAGATGATATTGAGTAAAAGCAAGTGGATTGTCGGCTTTACTTGTGTCGTGTCTGTTAGCTCAACTCGCGGCATTGCCGCAAACTTATTACACAGACACTATTGGTAGTTCTGTTTGGCTATATTCAATTTTGGGTTTCAGCTTCATTTTTGCTTGAGAAATATCGCGATATTAGCCTTAGTTTCAGTGGTGATCATCTTGAGATACAGGCATCATAGAAAGTAAATTAAGCAAAACAATTTAAAGCAATTTATAGTAATAACAAAGAAAAGGTGGACTACTCCAAGAAGGTGAAGGGCATATAACTTATTGTTGTCTATTGACATTGCATAGATCAATTGGGTGGGTCCCTCACCCTGAAATTCTTCTGAATGTCTGTATTCTTTCATTTTTAATGTGAAATGCTTCCACACAACTGAGGCGTTTTCTATTTATTTGAACCCTCTTCCTCTATGCGCCATCTATCTTCTACCATATCGCAATGTAAGCAAGAAAGTACATTTTAGTCAATTAGGGATGCGCCGATATATTGGCTAAATATCGTTATCGGACGATATTTGCCTTGTTGTTTACCGTCGGCCATCGTTAAATTAACCCCCCGCGGTGGCCAATATTTATATGTGGTGTCGCATCACTTCTGCGCTGGGTAACGAAAAAGTTTTATGGCGACGCGCTCTCACATGTCGTTAGCCTGTTAGTTCTTCACTGTGAGTGAAAACGACATAAAGGCTGCAATTTGTAATACACGTAAATCCGAAATAAATTGTGGGGGAAGTACCATGAAAACATGGGAACACATCGCAGGTAAACGTTAAACCGAGTATTAAACATATACTAGATAATCTTGAAAATTTTAAGATGAGTAAAAGAAGAGAAAAAGGTAAATGTCGTGTAAGATTGTGTTTGTAACAAAACCTGAAACAACAGTGGCGAACTTAAACATACTGGGAAATGATATAAGTAACTGACATGTATTCAAATCTGCTGCACCTGCTCTTGTTTGGTAAAGTAAAATATGTCAGATAGGGTTGGGTGTACAGCAGCTCATTTACAGTTAATTGTTATTTGTACCTCTTTCCAGTCACAGAGCACTTTATACTGAGACGTGTTTAAGCGAGAGAAGATCCTGTAACTTGGTGCAGTTTGGGGGAAATAGTAATGTTTAACAATTTCTTTTATTGTGAAAATAAAATTTTGCACTGAAGAGAAGTTGATTTTTGTTTGTATGTGCTGTCAATCGTAGGTCTTAGAAAGAAAATCGAAATCGGCAAAAATCGTTATCGGCAGGTCACGCCGGCAAAAAAAACGGAAATTGGAATCGGCCAACTGCAATCAGTGCATCTCTATAATCAATGCTTTTTTAATCCAGTAATTGAGTTTAAAGGAATAATCCTGACAGTTCTACTGTAATATCAAACCACCTTTCCCCATACAAACCAAACACACAATATCTTTCTGGCACAGGCAGATTAGAAGCTAGCTGCTGCTGGTATATGCTGTGGTGGTATATATGCGTTAACTTGGTAACAATGCAAGATATCCCATCTTAGCATATTGATTTCTGCAGAGCGGATGAGGGACTACGGGGTGGGGAGCATGGGCCAGACTCGAGGGTAATACCGTAGATTTTGTCGATTGCGTGGTGCTGGCGGTTATATTTGCTGACCGGGGCTAGAGGGTGATGGTAAAATTCGCCAAACAGGTGGGGATGTGACAGTATAATAACTTGCTGGCTAATTTTACCGCTAAAAAGCGAAGCGAACGATTTCTGGGATATTGCGCATCATCGGTGGGTGTCAGGGAGGGGCTGAGACCTGAGGAACTTCTGGAAGAGGTCAGATGTCTGCAGTGTTAGTGATTTTGCTGCTTTGTGTCTGAGCCCCCTGCCTATGTGACATTCATGGTGACATTGGTGACAGTTATGGTAAATGTGCAAAGAACATTTCATTTTTAAGCTACGGTGAAATTTCCAGCCATTACAAGCTCAGGCTCATTTTGTGGTGGTTGTAGGTCCAGCAACTGTGAACTGTGATTGCTGACTATGAAAATAAAGCCTGGTGTGCAGCACCATTTATGTAGGTTTAATGGGTATGCAGGAGAAGCTACACAGATGCGACAGCTATTGTGTAGATGTTTGCTATGTTGACCATTATTCATGATATCAATAGGCCATCAGAGAATCATGGGATTGGACACATAGTGGACTTGGACTGTTTCCCAGGATATCGTAAATGATAGTCCAATGGTACAACTCCAGCTCTTCAAGAATCCAGGTGTGAAATGGGAAAACCAGCTTCTGCTCCACCCATTCTGTGAGGAAGAGAAAAAACAAACAGGAATCAGAGTCTGAGTGGTCAGCATCAGGTAGTTATGGGCGAAACATGATCTAGAGGCGTATGTACTGTATGTCAGAGATGCATGGATGTCAGTATGATAATAAATAGGGCTTATAGCATTTTGAAGTAATCCAATGAAGTTAATAACATGCTATTTGTTTTGTAGGAGTGATAAAGTGTGCTGGATAGTTAATATTATGAGTAACATTGTTTTTGAAGGTAATTGATGTTATGGGACAAGTATAATTCACTGTTTTGTTAAATCAGTCATTGCTATAACTAAATCATATTAAGAATACTTGAAAATTCTGTTAAAAAATATTTTATAATCTGATGTTAAATGCATATTCTAGTTGATAATGTTAACTCAGTTGTTTTAGTAGTTTAGTATCTGCCATCTGGTCGGAGAGCTTTGTAGTTTATTTCAATATATAGTTAATTTATTATGATTGATTATTTTCTTATATTTATTATAATGGAACTGTTGTTAGGTCTTTCAGCAAGTATAGTGCCCCTTTATGTCTGTGTAGCACTACATGTTGTTCACTCTCTGCCTTATGGACAAATGTAACGCTTAGCTAAAAATTACGAACCCCCCTCGTTTGAAAACAAGTCAAACTGGTATGGCTGATTTCAAAATAACTTATTTGGAAGCATGTTGTTTTTTTCTAGGCAAATAAATAAATACACATCCTGCTCTGATCTCTGTAGATAAAATTCTAGACTAGAATCTCATTTTTCATGGTGTACCTCTGCTTGCTTATCATGTATTCACTCACTTTACGACAATCATGCTTGCACAGAAAATATCAGATACCTGGATTATGTAACTCTAACTACATAGCTATCTGCACGGATTCTAGTTTTCAGTAATATGTGTCGAATGTAGCTATTGCAAAGTTGCATTCATATGTTTTAGATATGCATGTGACGTTATGACATTAACATAATTGAAGCAAATTAGGAACAAAAACATGGCCACTCTATTAGGTGCACCTTCTTGTTAATCCCAACAGACTTCTCTTAAAAACAGCAACTCATCACATAAAGCATACAAGCAAGGTCAAGAAATTCAATCAATGATGAACAAAGTTATATAGCAGGCAACAGGTGTGCATGCTGGGATTTTGAATATTGTGTGATTGCTGGTGCTGTACATGGTGGTTTTGGCAAATCAGAAACTGTAAGATTTTTCTGTCCTACAGTAGAATGGTGCAGTAAGAAATACCCAGTCAGTGACATTTATGAGGGCAGAATACCTGAATAATGAGAGAGGTTAGAGGAGAATGACCAGTTGCTTTAAAGCCAACAGGAAGGCTACGAATGGAAAAATCGTGGCTCAGTCTCCATAACAATGGTTTCAACCCATTGTGGAATCGATGACTTGAAGAATTCAGGCTGTTCTGTAAGCAGAAGGGGCCTCTAGCCAGTACTAGATAGGTGTACCTAATAAAGTGGCCATTGCGTGCATGTGTAAGTGCTGAACCTTCTGCAGAATATATGCAAAGTGTGAATGTAAAAATCTACAAAGTCTAAAACTTAGTTTTAATATTACAGCTGTGTGTGTGTGGTGCTCTATCTGACAGGCCTGAACTTAACTTGCACATGTGCAAAGATGCAGCACCTGCTCATTTATCCAAATATATACTTTAATTTGATAGAATGTCCATCCATCCAACCTCCACTGCAGGATCGCAGTGAACCTGAAGTCTATCCCAGGAAGAACAGGGCAGGATGACAGTCCTTTGCAGTTTGGACCCATACAAACACACACACACACACACACACACACACACACGCACACGCACATACACACTTGCCAACTGGACAAACCACTGCCCCCCCCCAACCCCCCCGGCAAGCTTCAGCGCCCCTCTCCCTCCCCTCTTTCCAAGGCTACAGACTCATTCTGGGGGATCTGCAGGTGTTCCAAAGCCATCTGGGAGATATAAACCCTCCAGCGTGTCCTGGGTCTGCCTAGTGGGATGTACCACTTGGGAGCTGACTAGGTGACATCCTTATGAAATGCCCAGAACACCTCACCTGACTCCTCACAATCCAAAAGCTATATTTTGAGATCTCACCACAACTTCAAACTCCTCCCCTCTGTCTGGAAAACCAAGCCCGGCAACCTTGCAAAGGTTGTATTCACAACTTTATTGTTTCAGTCTTTACCCACAACTCATGTCTGTTGTTGAGGATACAGCTGTAGATTGACTAACAATTGCCAAGCTTTATCTGACAACTCTGTCTTTGCCATCACAAATCTCTCAGTGCCCTCAAGTTTGGAGAAGCTAATTCACACCTTCACTGCTTCACAATTGGCATCAAAGAATCTGCTGGAGGTCCTAGTTGGGTCAGGCCAAAAATACAATATCATATATATATATATATATATATATATATATATATATATATATATATATATGTGTGTGTGTGTGTGTGTGTGTGTGTA
>JAAGVU020000078.1:8745699-8763841 GCA_011763525.2 Mormyrus iriodes | reverse complement strand
TATATATATATATATATATATATATATATATATATATATATATATATATGTGTGTGTGTGTGTGTGTGTGTGTATGTATGTATGTAGTAGGGATGTTGTCTGTCCCCCATAACGAAAATTCTTCTTTTCTCAGCTGTGCATTGATGTCCTGTCCATGCAAATCACAAACAGGAGAGGGCACAAGGCTCACCCAGTGGCCAGTGCCAACCCTAAATGACTTTGATTTTGTGCCAAGTATAGAAGCACATCTCTTACCACATAAAGACCTCAGCCAGGCATTCCCAGCAAACTCTAACAGCCCGTTTGGGTCTTGCTATCACCATGCACAGAATCTAACTAACCAGTGGTGACAGTTCTACCCCTTGCTTCAAGTATTCAAAATATGACTTCAAATCAGATGACGCAAGTACAGATTTAATTATTGATTCTTGGCCTTGGGGGCTCTGATAACCAAGTACGTTGCATTTATTATGAAGTATTCATGGTTTGCACAGATGTCCAGTAACAGTTGATTAAACAAATTTAGATCCAGGAGGCCATTTTTCCCAATAATGCCCCTCCTGGTATCCCCATTGCTCCCTATTTGGTTATTTGAGTCTTCCTGTAAGAGGTACCCTTTGGAGACACTCGCCCACGTTCTCTCAGAAGGCTGTGTATTCTGAACTGCTGTTTGGTGCGTACACACAGACAACACTCTCTGCAAGTCGCAATCACTTAGCGCCAACCCTCTTGTCCACTAAGAAAAACTCCTGCCGAATAGTCCTCATTAGTATCCCAATACTTGCCTGTGTTGTTTCACCATGGGAAACTCCAAAATAAGATAAACGCCATCCTTGATCAAGCGGTTTTGGTTCCAGAGCCCATAGTGACCATATCTAGTGGGTACCTTTCAGACTTACAAAGCCAGTGTCCACTGCCAAGATCTGATCTGTTTGGGTCTTTTCCTGCTCATGGTATTTTTTGAGGGGGTCTTTGTTTGTAATTTGTTTTGTAGATTGTAGTTCGTCTGGCCTTTCTCCACTGACATGCTCCCCCATGGGAGACCCCACCAGAATTACCAGAGGCACCAGGACTCAGCTCTTTGGATCACTGAAGCACACATATCTCCCACCATGCTGATGTCACACCCCTTGCTGGGGATTATTCTTTTAAATACATTTAGGTGTATTACAGAGCTGTATGTTTGGAAAGTGTACTTTCTTCTTTAAATTAATGCAAAAGGAAGAATTAATTTATACCATGTACGGTATGGCAAATAAAATCACAAGTAGGGCTGTGCAATATGGCTAAATATTTTAGCATAATCATTTTGCTTTATATTTTGCATATTAGTCAAAATCGATAATTTTCATGATATAATTCAAGTCATTATATCTGTACTTCAAGGCTCAGTTTTCGCTTAAAATTCCCTTAATTCCCCTTAAACAAATTCAAAACATGAAAAAGATTAGAAATCGAATGGACCGCAAACTGAAATTTTAGTAAATAAATCATACGGAAGAAACTTTTTTTGTCATAGGCTCATTGGTTTTTGATCTTTTTATTCTTTTGAATTCCTGTTTAGTTTTAGTTTTCAGTCTGGTTTTTATTAGTTTTGATTTGAAAGATATACATTTGTATTCATTTTTTATATATATTTGTTTGTATATATTTTCGTTTAAGTTTATTTCTATTGATAGACTGAAAGTTGTCGTTATTTTATTTGTCTTAACTTTAGAGAATCCAACATGTACTGAAAATGGGCGAGAACATGTCCCATGTATTATTCATGGTCATCTAAATGCTTATTACTTGATTGTATTTAACATTTGTTTTTACTTTATTTCAGTTAGTTTTGGAAACAGTTGTTTTAATTGTAGTTTTCAGTTTTATTTCCTTGTCCAGTTTAATTTATGGAAATATTTTCTAATAGTTTTAATTTACGAAAATAATCCCGGTAGGCCATAACACCAGAAAATGCCGGCAGTACAGTTTGTCGGTAGGGTTTTTATCTCTGACTTCCTTGCAACTTGGGTTTGACATGGTGTTTCATTTTACACCAAGCACTCCACCCCCCCCCCCCCCAAAAAAAAACCTATTTGCTGGTGTTTGTGACTGTAAGTACTTCTGTTCTTTCTGTTTTATTGGATGGCAATGCTTCGAGTGATGAAATAAGTTCGCAGTTCGTACTTCCTGTTTTAGTTAATAATAGTAACAATAATAATAATAACAATAATAATAATAATAATAATAATAATAATAATACATTTTATTTGAAGGCGCCTTTCAAGATGTGCAAGGACACCGTGCAACAGATGAACAGGAATATACAAAGATAAGGAGCATATACAATAAGATGCCAATAAAATGGAATAAAAACAATCAAAAACACAATATGTATAGGGTTGCATAAAATATAAACATAAAAATTGCAGCTGTATACAATATCCAATGCAAACAAGGAACAGAGATTAAAGACAAAAGGCAAGTTTAAAAAGATGAGTTTTAAGTCTGGTTTTGAAGGTGGAAAGTGAAGAAATGCTGCGGATATCTAGGGGGGAGGGAATTCCAAAGATGAGGGGCAACAGAGCTGAAGGACCTGGAACCAAAGGTGGTCAAACGAGAGGTGGGTGTAGCGAGGGAGTTGGAGTTGGAGGATCTAAGAGTATGAGAGGGTGTGTAACTATGTAGAAGATCAGTAGGGTATGTAGGAGCCAGGTTATGGAGGATTTTGAAAGTTAAAAGCAAAATCTTTAATTTGATACGACATTTAACAGGGAGCCAGTGAAGTTCACGGAGGACCGGGGTAACATGTTCATAGTTCATAGCATAGTTGGCATAAGTTTTCGCCAGAGTTTACAGTACACAGCACTAGACTTCAATTTTTCAGTGTACCACTACACCACCATCTTTTTATCTTGTTTATCCACAGTATCTCCTCTTTAAAAGATGTTGCGGCTGAGCTGTCGCCTTCTTCACTGAGACCAATGCACAAGTTTCGTCTGAGGAAGCTCTCATGTCTTCCATGACTTACATGTATTACCGAAACAGTAGCATCTACTGTGCTCTGCTAACTTAATCAACCTTGCTGTTGGGCACAGGTTGTCTGTTCCTAAAAGACTACCGTACAAATGCTTGGAATGGCATTGTGTTCTGTGATAGGTCGATGTGTGTTATCACAGCAATGATCATTACCGATAGTTTATCTAAATTAGTAGTTTCCATATGTTTTAAATCGTATATGATGTTAAGTCGATATATCATTTATATCGTCCAGTCCAAACGACAAGTAAGACTTGTGATTGTAAAAACATACTAGGAGAAGGTTAAGTAGATTCTCAATTGACATTTTCATATTATAATCATTTAACTCATATAGACTAGGGTGACAATATTTTGCTTGGCATAAAAGAGGACATTGGGGGTAGGACGCAAAGAGTGGCGTCAAAACAACACACATACACGCACAAAGCATTCCGCCTGTATAACGCAAATGTCAACGTGAAGCAAAACAGAATCCCAGACATTTCAGGCGTTTTTAGGTCCTGAAAATGAGGACAAGCCTGGGAAAAAGAGGACGTATGGTCACCCTAATATGGACTGTCTTTAAAACTAAGTCCATATCTCTGTTACATTTGCATTCTGTGTATTTTAAATATTTCTGTACAAAACAAGTTATATTTAAACAACACTAGCTATAATGAAAACCATATAGATGGATGTTTGCTTGGACTGGTATATTACATCAATGAGTGAGTCAGTTGTTTAGTTTGAGACTGTCCTGCCTACAACCATTCAGATATGTGTGTGTGTGTGTGTGTGTGTGTGTGTGTGTGTGTGTGTGTGTGTGTAAACTTTTACCAGACCTAAAACTGTGTTACTCTACACATGTGAAATAATACTCCTAAAACTCGTAGGTTTTATACAGTAAATAAGCTGTTTTCATCTTTTCATATTTCTCTTCATCAATTAAAAATGCATCCGAAAGAGAGACTCAAACGGCTGCTCAGTCAATAGAGTCAAACATAAATGTGATCCATTATCAATGAAAAACATGTAACTTCCCAAGTAATCTTAACTAGTCATGGTAAACACTAGCAGTGCTTGATTATGGCAAAAATCATAATCACAGTTACTTTGGTCGGCATTGATATCAGCCTTATTTAACATGATTACAAATTCACATAGGAAATATGCATTTATCAGACTTAAAAAAACCTTGTCTTTTTTAAGGTGGATTTCCTTGAACTCTAAACAAAATCCAACTGAGAAACAAATAAAAAGTGGCTGGAAAGGAGTGTGCTGGATTTATAACACAAGACAAAACGGGAGCATCATTGTGAAATGTTTTATCTCGATTACTTTCTTTAGCTAATCTTTGTTAGCCAGTTATCGTAACTGAAATTAGAATTCCATTAATTGACAAGCCCTAGTGAAGATCTTTATTTGCTTATATATGAAAAGGAACATATTCTGCCTTTTAGTGTACCCCACAGCTAAGAATACATACACAATTTATCTTTTGTTTCTTCTAAGGTAGCACCTGCCAGAATATTCCAATTAGCTTTGCTTTTGCTCTTCATTTATTCATTCTAGCTAATTTATAACTCCCAGTATAAATGCCTGCAAGAGGGTAAGATGAGTGTAAATGTGGTTTCATTGCCTAAAATTCAGCTTAGAGGAGCAAATCCATCTTTCATAGTCATTATTTCACATTTGTAGACTGGTGAACTCTACTTCGATCATTACCATATGGAGACAGTGCCACATTCTCACGAATGTTGTTGTAGACAACCCTACAAATCGATCAAAAACCTTAATTTCTTTGCAGCTTAAGAAAGAACCAAATATCAAATTTATTTCACATAATGGAGTTGCGTGGAGTTCTAGATGAGGCCATTTTTTATGTAGCCTGACGTAAGTAGGTTTAATGCAATGTGTGTTAGGTTAAGTACCTGCAAAAAAATCCAACGTTTTACAGTGACTCAGTGAAGTGGTATTACAGTTGGTTTAATATGGTCATTTTTTAGTTCTTATGAAAATGCATGCTGCAGCATTTTACACGGGTGGTTCAGACGTTACACAATAAGGAATGGCAACATTTTAATCTTGTTGAGATACAAAATATGGATCAGTTTTACAGGCATCATTTAGAAAATAAAAATATGACAACGTCTGGCTATTTTTCTTTTGCAGAAAAAGGCCAATCTATGAATGTTAGAGAGAGATTCTTCGAATAAAAGGTCAGGGTAATTTTTTTTATTCTCAGATAGAAAAAGGGCTGAGCACCACATTGAGTTACTCTGACCTTTGAACTTATTATACATGTTCTGATATTCTGCTATATTTTCCTGATACTAATTATTAGGCATATACAGCATCTTGTAAATATAAAAATATGTGACTATAATTTAGTATGTTTCCCAAAATATTAAATTCCAGATGTTCTTATTTAAAGTATGAATAAATTCAGAGAATTAAATCTGTCTCGGTTTTTTATAAAAAATGCATATAATTATGGTATATTTCTGTAAACTGAGATTTTAACTTAAACACTTACATAGAAGCTCCCTTTTACTACATTTTTCAACCTTCAAAATTAAATTCATAATATTTTAGCATTAGCCCTGGATATGCCTATTAAATATATATAAAGTGACACCATTTTGAATTAGCTTTACACAGTACTTCATAGCAACTACAGTTTCTGAATTTTTAAAGTAATAAGCAACTAAGAAAGTGGTCACATGACTGCTGTTTTTTTAATTTGTCTTTTGCACATCAGGAGGTGTCACATTGTATAATTTGGTGTTGTATTAACCATATACACGTACAATTTCATTTATCAGAAGTCCTTTACATAACCAGGTAAGGGCAACTCTTTCAAGTCACATGTCACAGCTCTAAGTCATGCCTTGCAAATGTGTCAGTATTGTTGACAGCACTGAAAAGAAGCATATTCCAGAAATAGGGGTAAGATAATTCAGTTAGTAAATAATGTAATAATTAACTCATGTGTCTTTAAGCGTACAATAAAATGAACAACTCATCATTTATGTTTATCAAATTTTAAAGCTTCCTTGTGTGATGCAAAAGTACTGGCTAGTCGCTATTGCTGGAATTGCTACCACATACTAATTGGCGTAATGAGCAATACTGGTGAACTGCCGCTTGCCTTTTCTGCAGCCTTCTGAAGTCTTGATCTTGCAGGCCAAAGAGTATGCAGTTCTGTGGCATCCTCATCAAGGAGCCAGTTACACTTTATAGAGCACATAATTGTTTCGCTCTACAAATAAAGCGGTTCAGATTACACATTAAAAACCATGTCATACTGTGTTGCACCAAATTGCAATGTGGGACTTATTATTTGCGTTTAATATCTAAAGCATGCCAAGTGGTAGCTAGGAAGTGAAGTGTAATACAGAATAATCCAGTTGTAGCACCACAGGTGTAAGGTAGAGAGAAACTGGAGACTATCAATGGCAGAAATATATGAAAGGTCAAATCATGGGGAATCACAGCTAATGGAGTGATTCAGTTTATGCTCTGTTTTAGCCTTTGCGTATCTGCAACATCTTTTCACAAGATGATCACAACCATTACTGCATTTTCTGGACGCTATGCTGTATATGTCCCAAATTGCTGTGTGCTTATGAGACTAATAAAGAACGCCGTAGTATGGAAAGCTCATTTTAATGATTTTGCAAGTGATGATACTTATGATCTTAAAAAAAAAAAAAATCAAAACAAGAATCTTAGCTGACGTGGAGGAGAGACGACAACCGGCATAAATTAGGTCAGTCATTTCAAATCATCCGAATCATCCAAGTCATGAAAATTTCAGCTTGAGCTGGATATGAGCGTGTCGTACAAGTACTGCGGGTGACGATGCCAATTTATGCTGCTGGCGTGTCGAGTCTGACAAAGTACTCCGTTCATAAACATATAATCAAGACGTTATTTATACAACCATCTTAAAAATAAAACTAAACCTTAATTTAGGTAAACACTTTCATCTTAAACACAATATTTTTTTTTTCAGAGTTTCAGAGTAAAGGCATCTGTGTCTGGGTCAAGTAACGAAATTTAAGCAATGAATCCATCAAGAAGCTTCTAAAGAAAGACAGTGTAACATAAAAGCAGAAACCTGGAAAATAATGCTGGTTTGTCTTTCCAGCAATCCTGTGAGGAAAAAAAACATGTGCAAAAGTAAGGATACTCTTCACAAGTATATAAGAGAAACTGAATCGTCAAGAAACTGAATCGTCAAGAAACTGAATCGTCAAGAAATTTTCAGATCAAAATCAGCTGAGCCTTTAGTACGTTTAGCGTTTACCTGAAATATTTCATCACTGAAATCATGCACATACTTATTGCAAGGGGATTGCACCATCATAGGTGAGCTTATCATCAGCAGGGACTTGTTGAGATTGAAGGAAAATTAGCAAAGTACCGATAGAGACATGAGAAAAACATATGTGAACAGCGTAAAATTGAAGATTCACTTTTGATCATCATTATTAAATGTGTTATATAGTTGCCTTATTGGTGACATTAATATTGATCAGCTGTGGACTATATTTTCATAAAATTAAGTGTGTTCATTTTATGGAGAGAACATTACTAGTGCATTGCTTTATGGAACCTCAAGTTAGTCTGCTATGTAAGAAATAAACATTAAACCATGGGAGTAGGCAGATTTAGGAGGTTACTGTCTCAAAGCAAGGCAGCTGAAGAGGTTTAATTATACTACCACTGCTTATTAAAAAATGAATAAAGCCTAAATTTCATTTAACAAAGTAATGCGTATTGTTGGAAGCAGCGTGCACTGGGATACACTGACATTCTAGTTAGAATTATGCCCTGTACTTACCAGAAATGGCTTTGAATGACTGCAACCCTAATTATATAAGTGGTTATTGAAAGTGAATGGTTGTGTGAAAGAAATGATGCATATAGATGTAATGGAAACTAATGGGTAGCTAGACAACCAGTATAAGACAAACGCTACCCCGGGAAGTCAACATGTAAGTATTTATGAAAATTAAACTGCCCTTTTTATTTTTATGCTTGACATTTTGACATCATGTCCTTTGGGGCTCCAGGGATGGTCTGTAATGGTTTCTGTACAGAAATGGAAGAAAAAAAATCCATCTTCCTAACAGTCCCAATAACATTAAACTGCTTCTACAACCTGTGCCATGTTATGGGCGTTATTCATCTAGCTTCTGTTTATGGAAGGATGCCATAGTTTATGTATAGCTGGAAAGAGTTTAAAGTGCAAGATATTGGCCATAAACCGATTCCTTGATTGCCATTGACTGATTTTAAGTGTTTGGTGACCATTATTCAGTTGTGCAGTGGTCTAAAAATAATTATCACGCTTCCAAACAATGCTGCATATATAGCTTCAGTATTCCTTTTTGAAAATCTTCTGATCATTGATAACTACCGTCTTCTGTTTCAGCAATTTTCATATGTGTGTCTTGCTCCCTCTAGTGGGTAATGTATGGAGCAGTTCTCAGAATGTAGGGGTCTCTGTTTTTCCTAACGTGCTTTGTGTTTTGTTGTTTTTTTTTTTTACGACAGACAGTATCTGTAGCATAGATTTATTTAGCATTATCAGCATTCACATTGATACTCAGTATTCACTGAGTATCAATCAGTATTCAGTACTCATCGATCTACTGTGGTATCCACTGGTAAATCCTTAATTAGGCTGTATTATATTTTGAGAACCGACGTTAGAGCATGTTTTTCCTACACTTAACTTAAAGAGCCTGCATGTGACAAACCCTTAAAATTAACACTCTGCATGAGGAATTAGATGCACAGGTTTCATTGATGCTGAGGGCACTTTCGTTTGGACATTCATGAATATTATGCATACAGAATAAGGGGGCATTTTGGTGATTTGGTATTATGAATCAGTTGCTGAAGCAATGTTTTAGAAAAAAAAGAGACTACCACAAAGGAAATTCAGAAGAAAGATGCGACGGGCCAGATCGAGCCCAGGCTGCATATCAGCGAGCGGTTGCTGCTGTCTCCACACCATATCATTCTGGTCGGTTGGGGATCATTAGTGAAGCCATGCATATTAATGTAAGGGCTGTGGAGCGTGCGCTTCACTGCGAGCGCAGTGGGATGTTCAGCTCTCGCTCTGTGCTCCCTGTGCCTCCTCGTGCCGCCATGTGCAGGTGGCAGGGAGGGACCCCTGCTGCCAGCGACCGAGGCCACTGCCCTGCCATTGTGTCCCTATCAGGCACTATTGTGGCCAGGCTCATTCAGACCAAGACGGGGGGCGCTAACCAGCCCATCCTGTCGTGCTGCCCTCTCCTCTCCCTGTCATCCCTCATTGATTATTTAAACATGGATTCTTCATCTTCCTTGCCTCCATATTTTAATTCACTGATGACAGGACTTTGACTCCAAACTGGCATTGTAGTGGTACACCTCCCTGTGGTTTGTTGGGTCTTTTTCAATTATACTGCGTCATCCAACACTCCTTTATATTAGTCACTGTGAAAAAGCATTACACCCATGATATATGCTGTGTGCTGTAGTATTACTGATAAGGAGAAGGACAGAGGCAGTTTCAGATTAAAGCGATTTTCCCTTTTCAGCTGTGACATTGTTAGCGTATATCTAAAGGGTGCTGTTTTTTTTTTTTTTGCTTATTTTCACTTATTTGCCTTTATTCAAACTGACTTGCAAGCCAATGCCAGTACAGGAATTTTTTATTTGTGTGGTAGGTCTATTTGAAACATCCCTATAGTCATTTTTGGGGACATTTTGAGAATTAGGTTCTTCAAGTATTGTCGTGAAATATGTATAATGACAAATGATATAAAGATCGTAAATGCTTAGAAATACATACAGAAATTCCCTCATTAAAAGGCATCATTATTATGAATAATAAGCCGCACCGATGTTCAGCCCCTTTTCTTCTGTTGTTTTCACACACTTATATCAGCCGGGGAACATTTAACATATTTCTTACTGCAGACCTGTCCACAAAGCTCTTAAAGTACACAGCTCTCACATGATTGCTTAAGAAGCTTGAGCCTGGATGTACTTAGAGAAGACTCACAGAGCATCCATGCTTAAGTAAAACGATTTATTTAATTGTGCTTTAAGCACTGGCCCGGATTCTGCTGGTAGAGCTTCCAACCAGTTTTTGTCGTTAAGACCAGAAATCTTTCTGCTGCTCTTTTCTGAATTTGCTTTAAAGCAGCACAGTATAGGCTGGTACGGAATGATCCAGAAAGCTTTCTTAACCGCGCACTGACTGAGAGGCACATTACATGTCACATCTAGCACTTCCCAGTAGTATCATTTATTTGTCTACAAGGTATTTAACCTTGTGGCCCCATGGTTTCTAAAACTGCAGTCTCCCTCAGTCTGCCACTGCACTGTTCACTCTCTATTTTTTTTTTATTTCTTTGGACCAATTTTATTAGAAGTGGATAAAAGAGACCCAGTGGCTTAAGAGTTTTTGAACCCCACTCCTATTTAAGGCCTGTTTCTCTACTATTATTTCACCCCTGTTGGATCAATACAGCTGTAACTTATGCAAAATGGAGCAATGTGGATATAGCCAGTGAACAGAATTTAGAGCACAATTGAGCACATTAGCAGGCATATAACACAGATGAAAAGCTTTTATTATATGCTGTTGTTTTCCCAAATATGATCATCCCAGGTGGTAGAATAAAAATCTCAGATTAACACATTAAATAAACTCACTGTGTAGGAAGAAAGAAGCGTTGATTTTATAACCAGCTAAGATGTCGTTTGTATTATATTATTGAAGGATGATCACAAACCAATATTTATGGGATGGATTTACATAAATAATATGTAAAGGGGCCTGTAATTTGCTGATTATAATAATGAAACGTTGGTGTCTTGTTGGTTTTATATATGCACCATTTTATTTAGTGAAAAGGGAATTGATATCTGGATTGGAAAACTGGACTTTATATGAAGCAGACTGAATGCTTTTGCCTGTCCATAAGTACACTGAGTTATCTGTCTATCTGTCGACCTTTCGAAAATTCCTGCTGGAAATTATGCCTGCTAGCAAGCATGACTTAGTGTCATGTGAAAATCCTGACCCCTTCTCAGAAGGCGATCTTGTAATACAACTGAAAAATAGTGTCTACAAATGTACACATGCAAATAAAATAGCAGATGGCCCTGAGCAGGAGGCAGACGGATGTGCAGAAAGAAAGGCGAGGAAGTGTGTTGATAAATACTTTGGTTATACAAAAGATCAGACAACTAAGTGAAATACAGAATGGTCCTGGTGAACCATGAAGGAAACCTCAGACAGACAAGTCTAAAACAAGCCATGAACATCCTCGACTGCTCAGCTCACAAACAGCTCTGTGATCAAAACCCATCTTCTGCTGAACACCACGCAGCTACTAAAGAGAGCGAAAGCGCTGTTTAGTTTGAGTCCTACACCTGAGCACATATGATTTATTGTATGAATCAAGAGTTCTGTATGAGAAGACAAGATAGCAGTACGGCCCAACGATACATTCCGTATAATTTTAGCGGTAAATACGTGACGGATCTGGCAGGAACTACACAGACGGGAAGTTTAAGGTGAGATACAGCTTGGATCTTCAGAAGCAGGGGGAAGAAGGAGGAGCCAATGAATTTTCATCTGCCAGAACAAGTTGTCACATGCTTGTTTGCAACAGGACTTCATTTATTTCAGAAGCATTTAAAAAGCAATATTGGGTGGTCATCAGTTACAAGTGAGAAGTTTGCTGATCTAACCACTTTGTTTGCCCGACTGTCTTTCCAGATAAGGAGAAACGGCTGTATTTGAATCTTTGAGTGTTCAGTTCTGCTTATTTCAGACATTTTTTTTTTATACTTGCTGTTCTTCAGGTTTGGGATGTTTGTATTGTAGTGTTTGCAATGACAGATAAATAATTAGATATTCAGATAGCATTAATAATGGTTTCATTTTTCATGGTAAATGATTATTAATGATATTTGTAACATTTGTGACTGGTGAAGGTCATGATAATGGTTTTTTTTTTATTCATATGACAGGTGCAGAATCTTATGTGTAAGAACAGATGAATATCAGTTTCATAGACAAAATTTAAAGTTGGATGGCATTATAAGCTGTCTGCTTGTGATTTTGAAATAACTGTATCGTTTGTACTATTTTTATTCTGTTAAAAGGTCAATAACCTTACTGGCTTTCTCAGTCAAAACTTTAACCCTTTGTACCTTCCAGCCCCTCCTTTATCCTCACTCCCCTTTTATTTTAAACTAACATATTTTAACATATGAAAACATAATCAAAACAGGCTCATGGTCAGAGGAAGGGGAAGCTTAGATATACTTTACATTTCATCCTGAGCAGTAGAGTGTGTCTTGGGGGATTTCCGTTGCAGATTGTGACCTTCCCACTGACTGTCGACCTTGAACATGACGAGGATGGAGCAGATCTTTGTGTGTGTGTGTGGTGGTGATGCAGATGGTGGGGTGATGTGATCAGAAGCAATGGGGCTGTGCTTTCAAACTGTTTAAGGGTGAACTTGCACCTCTGTCATGCTCAGGAAAGTAGCCTGAAATCAGTACAAATCAATTCTTGATGTATTTCTTTATTCAACTTTTGATTTCTTGATTTAATGTATGGTTTTTGAAGAAATGGTAGATGAAACTGAACTTGTCTTTTCTATTTTAGGGTATCGTTATGTCTTGTTGGCACTAATAGTCGTGGCATAAGGATTTCTAATAGGCATATAAATGTTTCTGCCACTTGCTAGTCACTCGAGGAACTGCAGCCAATGTGAGGTTGAAGCTGAATATAACTTTTAATGCTGTCTGTTGCACAGCCGTTTGGTAAACGTCCTGTTACCTGGTATGTGCGGAACCCCGCACGGAGACTGGGCTGCTTCATTACTTTCTGATTGGCAGTGTAAACAGTAGAGGACACATTCAGATCCTTTGGACACATAGTCAGACTTTATGTCATATTTTTGGCATTTGGAGGTTGAGTTTAGGGGAATGTCTTTGGGAGTATACCAGACACAGATCAGTAACTTGGCAGGTTACTTGCATTTTTGTTAGGGCTGCACAGTATCACATCTTTTACAGTTTTAGTCAATTTCTGGAACTGGATTAGAGGCACTGCACGCACTTTTTCATTGACGGTAATTTAGATTTTGGATTAAGATGTCATTTTTACTATTTGTCCAGTATATTTTCGTGGTGGAAATACAGGGCACAGCATGAGGGTCACACACATATATAGTGTGGAGAGAGACACCAGTGCTGGAAGAAAGCCTCACAGCACAGAGAACATCCACAAGAACTCCACAGCTCCTATAGTGCAGCGTACATACATGCCCAATGGGCACTTTATCAGGTAGCCCTATGTGGATATTCATTCCAGTATTATGTTGACCTTGTTTTGCAATCATTGTCCTACTGGAAGATGAACTTTGTCACAAGATTCAGTTTTATAGCAGACTGAAACAGGGTCTCTTGCAGTATTTCCTGTATTATACACTGTATTTTCCACCTCTGTTTTCGATGAGATGTTCTAGGGCTGGGTGATACGCCCTAAAAATGATATCATGGTAATTTCAGAGATTTTCACAGTATTGATATTTATTTCAATATTATAAAATTCAGATGTAAAAAACAGAAAAATATGACAGGTGGTTTTGAGTTTTTCTGGCTATGATGGCGAAATTTTTAGCTAATAGTTACCAATAGCATGTGACAGGTGTAACGATAAATTACAGCAACGACAGATTCATACCTTGATGGAATTTGAGAAAAAGTAGCGCATTATAACTGTTAATTATTCAAGACAACAAATGTTTAGGCTATTTCACGATACTTGCGATATTCAAATAGATGGTGATATGAATGTTCATAATCACGATACGATATTTTATGAATATATCATGCAGCCCTAAGATATCCTCTCCTTGCTGAGGAGAAGCAGCCCCACTGCTTGACACGACCATCACCATACGTCATTATTTGCACAGCATGCTTGAGGTGCGGGCAGTGCTACATGAATTTTGGCTAAAAAGCTTGTCTTAAAGTCTTTCTCCCTTCTGAACATGAAATATTTCCCCACACTGCTTCCGGATCACAATGACAGTGACTATCACTGTTTTTTTGCTCTCAAATGGTTCCTTTAGGATAATGGCTTTGCATGTGCCACTGTTCCATAAAGGCCAGCGTTATGCAGAGCCCTTGTTATGCTTGACTGATGCACCTTTTATGCTGCTATCAGTTTCTGAACTCTGTAGCTCCTTTTAAGTGACTACAAGCTTATTTATGATATCGCGCATGAGCGTCTTTCTTCTTCTGCACAGAGGGTTTAGGGGGACGATCTTTTCTAGCCCTTTGATGCATGAATAAACAGAAAAACAATTCCAGATTTTTGTTAAAGATTGTTATTATTCAAAATTGTGATAAAACCAAAATCCATTTTAGCTTTTTTGCTCAATTCTTTTTTATTTAAAAGTTATTTAACTGTCCATGCACGTGGACACCATGCAACAAAAGAGTAAAAAGGGGTATAAAACCACAACTGACAATAAGTAATTTCATGTCTGTTATAGGTAATATTATGTTTAGTACAAAAAGCTCAATTATTAATAAGCACCAAAACACATATTTTAAAAACAACACAGAGGACAACCTCAAAATGATATTCATAATTGTGGTGAAATGTATGAGGAAACTTTGCAACAGTGTAGTAAATATGTGAATGTCCACTGCTAATGAGCTAAAAATTAATCAATTAACTAATTTCTCCGTTTTGTTTAGCTCATTCTCAGGTCAGGTTGAATCATTCCAGTTATAAATACATGATCATCCATTATGAAACAACTGTATGATCATTCTGTATGATCATTTTTGTTAACGTTTTTGTTTAAGGTCTGTTTATTATTAATATAAGCTAATTTAAATCAGATTTGAAAAAAATACAAACGATAGTAGAACGGGTTACACAAACATGACTTAAAGTGATATGATTCCACTGTTGCATGACGTCCACATGCGTGGACAGTTGATTTTTGAGTTATAAAGACTACATCTTTCTCTAAATTTAGGTTCACCAAACACAGACATGTTCTTCACAGTTTTCTGTGCATACTAATATTTGTTTTACCTGACTTGACCTCTTTGAATAGAAAGTGTTCATAGATAGCCATGCAATTATGCTTCAGGCATATCATCTTGGATTTAAGGGGTCAGCAATGAAACAACATTTCTTATATGGGATAGTAACTACTGTTACAATATTGCTATGCATATACTGATACAACCCACAAGGGGTTTGGAAAACTATATCATGATAAAGTAACCCAAAATGGAGTTAAATTAATTGTCCACAAATGTGGAAATCATGCCTGAAAGGGCTAGACAATCTCTGGGTAGTTTGATGTAGGTTCTAATTCTTGATAATTGGACTAACAGTTCCCACTAGAACACCCAAACATCCAGACGTTGTATTGTATTTTATTTCTGCTTTTGTTTCACTTTAACTTCTTTGGAATTCATTTTCAAAGCTGTCCTTCAAATTCACAACCTAAATAATGGTCCCTTAACTGTTGGGTTTATATCCATAAAATGAGGCTGTTATTTTAATGATTCACGGGTAGAGGCCAATTTCTAGCATAAAGGAATGTCACATTACAATAATTCATTTTCAGATGCCACGTTTGAATTTGTAATTCAGTTCCAAATGATATTTTTAGCCTGAGAGGCTAAAAATACTCCAAAAATACTTACACAAAATTCTTTGGCACATAACATACACCATTCTTTTATTACTATTAAAATCACATCACTGATTTAACCATTGCAGTGCAGTTTTTCTGATTGTAGTGGGGGAAAATAGAAATTAAATAAATCCTGTTTGGTTTGGCCTGGTTCACTTACATTCAGCCCTGTTTCTCACTAGAGGAATGAGGGAATGTATAACTGCAGCTCGCCTTGTGCCCTGTGTTTTCTGAGATCACATGTTTCAGGTAGCTACAGCCTTGGCTGAGTGCGAGGTTCATTAAAATGAATGGATGGATACTGTCATTGCCCAGCCATTGTACAGTTACCTCCTTCAGATCTGTCAGGCACCTGCTGGGGACCAGATGCCAGAACTGAGGCAAGTTATATTCCACTGGCCCCAAATTTACTGTATGGCACAATGTGACCTGCATTGTTTAAAGGATGAAATATTTAGCAGGGAGGGTGTGGTCCACGACCAACCAGCGTGCGTGATTAATAAAGTAGTTTTAAAATAGTGCACAAAAAGTGCAAAACTGAATTAAAGCAATTCCTAAAAATACAGCCTGAAAGTAGTTTTAATATTTACTAACCCAAAAGTTTGCATTTTTTCAATTTGTAATTGAATAGAGAAGACTTGTATTGTATAGTATCATATATAATGGTATAAGATATAATAAGATGAGAAAGAACTTTAATGCATCAGGCAGAGGTTTTTTGGTAACACTTTACTTAAAGCTGTCGTCTATAATGCATTATCTTCATAATGCATTCTAATGGCCGGTATAAGAATTAATAAATCATTATAGCAACTTCTATTGACAAGTCATAAGGAGTTATAATGTTTATTATAATACTTCATAAGCTCCAATGAAGCTCTCATCTACAATGCACTATAGGTACCTTCATAATGCATTATAATGGTTCGTATAAGCATTAAGGAGGCTCCGTACTGTGCTATGAAGATATTTATAGTGCATTATAGATGAGAGCTTCATTGGAGCTTATGAAGTATTATAATTGCTTCATAAAGTATTCATAATGCAAAATAAACATGGCTATAACGTGTTATGCCTTTTCATAAACATAATCATGTTAATAATGTTTTATGTCTGCATTATAACATGTTATGAATGTGTCCATGGGCTCTTATAGACATTGCATTCATAGAAAGTGTTACCATTTTTTTTTGCAACATAAGAGTGGCTCCTCATTCTAAATGAGGCATTAATTCCATGTATTGATCCCTGAAAGAAAACAAGCAAACGACATGAAAGTACAATACAGTGTAGGTGAAGTTAGGTACAATGCCTCGTAAACAAGAGAAATGCATAATTTAGTGCAGCCGGAGAAGTTGAGTGAGTGTTGAGTGTAAGTGTTGAGTGAGTTAGCCATGTACAGAGCAGAAGCACTGAACATTTGAATGGCAGCAGGCACAAATGACTATTTGGTCTTAGTAGAACTAAAATTGCATGGCTATATCAGCATGTACACTGTGCTTTACAGCGTTGACCCAGATGATCTGCATTTGGACTGAACAATTTGGAGAAAATATCTAGTCGTGATTTTTCTGACAGAAATTGCTGTTGCGATTTGATTTGCGATATAATTTTTTAAAACTCAAGCTTCGGTTCAATATTCAGCATGTAGTACATTTAAAACATCTGATGCAGCAATACCACATGAGATACCATCAGAATGTTAACTGGTCTATATACTAATGCAAGGACGAGAACTTAAAGATATGACTCACTTCCAACATGTAGTCATTATTATTTTTTTTATTAGCGGAAAACAATCAAACAGAACAATTTTCACAAAAGCTGTGACTGTGTTAAAATAAAGTAATAAAAATAAAGCAAATCCAGTGAGAAAAAAAAAAAACAAAAAAACAATTGGGATCCTGCAGTTAATGCAGGTCATTCAGTTATAGCTCAGCAGCGGAATCAATGTTTTTTCGTACACTGAATGTAATGTTTTCTTTTGGATTCATGTGTTTGTTGTTTGTGGGCGTATACGCAGTCACTTTGGGCCACTTCTGATTGGTGAGCATGACTGACACATGAGGAGCACGGCACTTCTGATTGGTGAGAATGACAGTCGCACAAGGAGGACAGCATGAATTTGTAAAACTATTCTCAGGACAGTTTTAAACCCCGGGTCAGACGTCAGACGTGCTGTATAATGCATATCCTAACCTGCAGCCTTTGCGATGTGCTAATTGCACTGTTTCATATCGTTATTTCGATATGAAACCGATAAATCGTTCATCCATAATCTGAATTGAATATATATATATATATATCCACCTCCTCCAACTGTGTATCCAGTATAGAGTCGCAGAGTGACTGAATATACGGGTTTAAAGAAATACTATATA
>JAAGVU020000078.1:8734222-8744248 GCA_011763525.2 Mormyrus iriodes | reverse complement strand
GGGCTTGGAGCCTTGCCCAAGAAGACAGGGCCAACAGACAGTCCTGGCCTTGGACTGCTCTCTCTCCAGTGTTGATGTGATTTATTGGGAAACGAAAATGCACAATGTTCCCAAACTACTGATTTAAGTGATATGTGAGGGTCTTCGAGTTCTAGCTACACTGTTATGCCTGATTATAACCAGCACTAACCCTAACCAACCAATGGCCACAATTAGCATAATGTTTTCTGTGTTTACAATGAGGATTTGCCCTGCCTTCCTTTGTGTAATGCCTCGTTTAGAGTGAGGAGCCACCCTGGCTTCCTTTTTGTAATGCCTCGTTTAGAGTGAGGAGCCACCCTGGCTTCCTTTTTGTAATGCCTCGTTTAGAGTGAGGAGTCATCCTGCCTTTCTTATTGCAATGCATCTTTCAGAATGAGGAACCACCCTGCCTTCCATTTTGTAATGCTCTGTTTAGAGTGAGGAGCCACCGTGCCTTCCTTTGTGTAATGCCTCGTTTAGAATGAGGAGTCATCCTGCCTTCCTTATTGCAATGCATCTCTCAGAATGAGGAGCCACCCTGCCTTCAGAATTGTAATGCTTCATTTTGAGTGAAGATTCACTGTGTTTTCCTGTTGTAACACACAGTGTTACTGGTGATTTCTCCTTTAGAAGTAGAAATGGCCATTAGGGCTGCAATGAGTAATCAGCAAAATTTGTTACTATTATGACTGTTCGTATCATTCATATTGTTGTTGTAAAGAAGGCATTCATTTACCTTGATGGTTTTTCTATTGAAGAATGTGCTTTATTTTTTTAAGCTCTCCAGTCTTGACTAGCTACAGTCATTACTATTATTAGATTTTTCTGAACAAAAAAAGTGAGTAATGTGGAGCTTCCAAAGCAGGATTCTTCTGCATTACTTCAATTTATAATGCATTACGATAGGAAATTAATCATAAGATTAGCTTAAAAAATAATTCACAGTCTAACCAATTATAAAATAACCGTTAGTTGCAGTCCTAGGGGCCAAGGACTGTGTTTTATCAGTGCAGTACCCTTGCTAGTTGTGTTCTATATGCAGTTCATTTACTATCTTGAATGGTAATTAGTAAGCAATTCCCATCGTCTGTCTCAGCTCTCTCAGCATGCCAAGATCATTGTCTTTTTTCTTTGGTTCCCACAAGGTTCTGACTTACTACACAATAATAAGAAAGTACTTCATTAGATCGAATTTTAATCTATTAAAAATCAATGACCTAAAAGTATTTAAAAGCTTCAGTCATAATTACTCTGAGGAGTGCTTTTTCTGAAAGGCCATTATTGGGTGCGCAACTTAAATTTGGTATAAAAAAGCTTATGTAGGACTGTAATAGTAATAATAATATTTTTTTAATGTCTAAATTGTACTTCTGTTATGCATTATTAGAATACTTTGTTAATTTTATCACCCTTGTTGGTATGATCATTTTCCATCCATACCTCTATCTATAAATTGCATGCATATGGCGTTGTGGTTCACCAGAACTTGTTCCAGGAGACGCAGGACTAGAGCGAGCCTGGATGAAGTGCCTTGCAAGGTGTTCAAACACATACACACAGTCACTTCCTGGGGATGACTTAGTCACCAGCTGACATGAACTTCGACGTGTCGAAGGAAACAGAATAGTACAATACACTGTGCTGCTCACTGTAATAATTGCCAGATCTCGACTGATGGTTTTGGAACCCTTTGTCTTTCAAGGATCATAGCTTAAGGCGATTGTACACTCATCAGTATGCTTGCAATGCTGACCTTTACCATGATACTATTCGATTACCGAATTTTATCTAAGAGTAAACGAATGAAGGAGTTTCTGAATCTCCACAGACCATACAGCAAGCTAGTTCGCTTGACTGACAATGCCATACAACGATTCCATCTTCAAATTTCAGAGTTAGAGACTTTTGCCAGCGTTATGGCTTCTGTAAGCTGATTTTTCTAAGTCCTTTATACAGTTTAATATGTTTCGGTCCTCTGTCTAGGTATCACAACAGTATCTATGCAAAGCAAGTCTGCGGTTTTCCTTATTTAGATTCCGGTAAGAGTTCATTTCGTTCGACTAGCTGAAATTGCCTTCCACAGTGGGGAGGAAAAAAGGTTTACTTCAAATTACATCTCCCATCTGCACACATTGCTTAGCAATTCAGCTTTGACAGTGTTGATGAAATTAAGTTATATAGCTAAAAAACTGGTGAAGGGCTATGTTAAAAAAAAAATGTAACTAGGGTAATCTGTAAATTAGCCTTTGGCATAGGGTTACCACAGAGGTCAATGCCAAAGTTCCACTCTGCAGTTCCCGGGATAGCATAGCCATCCATCACTGTAGCACAACTATACTCACAATACCAGGGCTAGTATAGCCTTTATTGTGGAAGTGCCACGCCGCAGCCATCAGCCTAACACCTTTACTTTGAACTGGAATAAGGCAATTTGCAGTATGGCTTCACTTTGTATATATTGTACATTTATTTTGATTATAGACTTTAAATCAGTCTGGTTTCCCACCAAAGCATGTCAGACTAAGGATCATTATAAAAATATGAACGTGAGATGCTAAAGCAATCCAACTGTATAATTAATATATCATCTGTTTTTTGCAATATAGCTCCTAAATTTCTACATGCCACAGCTGCCAAACCTTAAGGCAGAGATTGCCACCTAGTGTACAGTATACGTAACTGCTCGATAAAGTACAGTAAAAGGGTTTTTTTTTTCCTCCATCTTCAAAACCTTCCTCTTTTGTTTAAACACCATTGCACATTGTAGGTATCCATCCATCTTCAAGTCATGGGGGAGCTGGCACCTGTCCCAGACAGCATAGAGCCCAAGGGGCAGGTACATCTTGGATAGGATGCCAGTCCATCACAGGTTGTGCGTACACACACACACACACACATCAGGGTTGGGATTCGAACCCATTCAACCCTGGAGGTGAGAGGCAACAATATTACCCACTGAGCCCACTCTGCACCTCATATTTTGGGTGCCATTGTTTATACCATTGTTTAAAATTAGATATGTTTATCTAACATATAAAATAAATTTCTTATGGTTTTATTCATTAGTTTATACATTATAATCGGTCAATACTTTTATTGATTACATATGTACTGTATCATATAGAGACATAAGATATACATACAAGGAACAACAGAAAAGTGCGGGATGCAGTTATATTTACAATATGTCATCGCCTTAGTTACAATGTTTCTTCCAAAAGGCAGAGAAAATATTTTGCATCTTTCATTTAAGGTAAAAAAAAATCCTGAAATACAGAAATAAAAACAATGAGGCGTGTCTTCTTTGTCAATCTCAATTTCATGCATTTTTATATAGATTGTAATTATAATAATTAAAAATAAAAACTTATTCAAAATGCAGAAACCAGGATATTAAAAAAAAACAAACAACATATTTCTCCAGCCCTTAAATCTTTTCATTTAATTTAAAAAAATATATATAATATTTAATTGTCAGGTTCCACTGAGAATTTTGCTGTTGTCAGATTACAAGATTGATCATATTGCAAGTCAGATGCTGCAACTCTATTGTTCTTCCTCTTTGTCTTGCATGAATGTTACTGCTACTATGTCTCAACATCCAAGCATATTTGTTCTTCATCCTGCTGTACAATAGGGGGCACAAATGTGCTACATAGTTCTCCACCACATAACATGAATTTTCTTCAGCTAATGAAAGTGTTATTGAACATAATTTGTTGTGGACAACAAATTGTCCTTTGACCGATGAGTAGCAAAATTATTTTATTTTTCAGAAATTACATCCATCCATCCATCCATCCATCCTCCTTCTATCTGCTTGTCCTGGTTAGGGTAACTCTGGGCCTGGAGTTTATCCCAGGCAGCACAGGCCACAAGGCCGGGGTACTCCCTGGATGGAATGTGACCTGCCAGACGTTTATTTGGTTTTACTTGTTGAAAATGTGTGGCTAACGGGGCAATAACTTGTATCCACAGTTACTGTATAACATGGACATGTGCCATCCACTAATAATTCCGGGGCAAAACCTTCATTATACTCAAAGGGGGAAAAGTGTATTGTATTGTATCATTATGCTTGTGATTCTCAACATGGTCATGCTTTCTTTAAAATATGTCCACGTCAATTTCTGTTGGTTAACAGTTATGCAACCTTAGTAGACCTTTGTTGTAACTTTGTTATAGCTGGGAGCATCCAGTATTTCTTTACATTTTGTTCTAGCAAACACAATTTGATATTTTTAAATATAAATCCATAATTATGGAAACATTTCATAAGAATCATTTCAGGATTGTCTGAGGTAACTATTATGCAGCTGACATTTTGAATTACATTGGAAAAACTTTGGCTATAGTGTTAGTCATATATGAAACTGAAGAAAAATATTTCACTAATATGGCACAGGTTCACTAACTACAGAATTGCAAAAGAACGACTGAATCTCTAATGAGTCTTTCATGAGCGTTAACTGTATGGTATTAGCTACATAAACTAACACACTTTAATTTATTCAACGGACAGTTTTGTCCAAAGCAACAGGCAGGTGAGGAAAGCAGGGCCAACCAGTTCCTGGAGCAACTGGGATTAGGGACCATGCTCAAGGTGAAATGACTGCAATGGCCATGGAATTTCAACCAAGTCTTAACGCATCACTATATAATACATACTAGTATGTACAATATATACGCCTTATATATATATACATCTTCAGCTGCTATTGTCCCTTAATTCACTAAATTTAGCCTTAATTCACTAAATACCTTCAGACTGTGAAAATATTATAATTAGTATAACAATAACAGTATCATAAGAGTCCTACTAGTATAATAATAAAATAATAATAATAATTTTTAGATTGGATCTGCAACAAATAATCAGTTTTTGTGACGTGACAATGACTTGGTTGTGGAATTTTTTAAATATATATGATGCATATGGATCTTAGTTTATATAACATTAGCCTTTATCTAGCCTCTTATCCTGTGCTGGATAAATAAAGATGATTAATGGATTGATTGAATATGTGTGTATTTTCAGTATTCATGAAGAATTGTTTGAAGAGGTTTAATTTTTTTAAGCCATTATTCAGATGATGTATTTTAGATCTTAGTCCCGATGTTTCACTTATCATTAGTGAATTACAAGCAGTGATATGATCCTGTTACTGAATCTTAGTTTATATAAAGAAGATCACATCAGAGCTACGGTTTCTGCTTGGTTCTCTGTGTACTGTAACAGGCTGCGAGACTGAGGTTTGTCACAAGGACAGGACAGTGGCTGAGCACAGCAGGACTCAACAAAAAATAAGGACTTTATTACAGAACATGGCAAACAATAAAGGAACAAGGTGCCTTTAGCAGTTGAAAAACATGCTAAAAACCACTAAAATAAAGAGCGCCTTAAGCCCCACAGACTACACAGTGTGTCAGAATCTCCATTCGCTTTCACTGGTGCCCTGCTCAGATTCAGCCAGGATTCGCTACCTGAGGCGCTGTTAGCCCCGGGGCTGGTGATCAATCAGCATGGAGACGCAGCTAATCAGTTTAGCCGTCCCTGAGCTGCTGCTCTGCCTCTTGCCAGCTTGCATATTTTATTTACAGCATTAGGATAAGTGAGGCTCCAGGCTCCTCGTGACCCTCTACTGGTTAAGCAACATGACAGACTGCCGTTTTATTTCAGCCATAGTTAAAAACAAAACACTGTTAGCATATAATCGGTATTGCTGCTGCCCTTTGTACATAATGCACAAAAACATAAAATACACAATTTGCATTTTAATTTTTAGTATGTTTCCTTGGGATATATCAGTTAACTTCATAAACATTAAATAAAACAGTTGTTGGATATTTAACAATATAGTTGATTGTTTTATTGAATTTTTAACACTGTAAGAGACAAGATAACAGTTGCCTGTTATATATAATTCATTTTAGCATTTAGCTAAAATTATTTCCATTATTATGCTGTGGGCTCTGACACTGAATGCTTCACTGTGTGCCTCAAGGGAGTTTTAAATGGCATTTAAATGGCCTTTGAAGAGTGTAGTTTTTACCTGGTGAAGAGGTGCAACTCCTCTGGGGAAATGTCTTGACCTCAGTTATGTAACAACATGTGAACCACAGAAGAAGAACTGAGCATTTATTTTCTGAGGCCTAAAATGCTTTTTTCTGTTTACCTTACGAGACTCACACTGAGAAAAAAGAATTACTTTACATTATTTGTTGGAAAGTTTATAATGTGATAGTGATCTAATGTAAATTCATTCCACACACCAACTCTTGTCGACTGCAAAAGAAATGTCCGTTTGTTGAGAGCTTATTAAGTTTGTTGATTACTAAGACGACATCAAAAAAGGATTAAAGAGTATAAACAGATTTTTGGTAAACAAACAGAATCTCAGTTTATGTTAAATCCAATTATATTTTTTTTTAATGAATTTATTAAATTAAACAAGCAAAGACTTTGTTGTGTGTTTATGCAGTTCTTACAGTCTGTTTTAATGGCTCTGTATTTTTGGACAATGTCAAACTGAATATTTCGAGTATGGTAAACCCTAGATCCTAGAGGTATGAGGCCACAGTTCTAATCACTGAGACACCATTCGCACTTGCCTGTTACTGTAACCATTAATTTATCACCAAACTATTCAAATTATTTATAGCCATAATAATCTCTTTAGCCTACAAGCTTTCGTCAGCTTTCTTTGCTACAAATGAATTAGGTTTTTTTTAATTATTATTATTATTTTTTTAACTCAATTTTATTAACATTTATATTATATGAACTGTTTACTGCAGCAATGGGCAGTAATGAAATACCCTTACCCTTACCACCCTTACCAGTGAGAGAAGGGTATCAGTATTCTGTATGCATGTGCCAAAATCGAGATTATAATTTTAGTAGTAATACACACAGTATTCAGCATATGCCAATGTAGCCTTTAATATCACATGCACAGAGACTCCTAAGTTAATTACCTTCAGTTCCTCAGAGTAAACACATTGTTCAAAAACTGAATACTCATCAGTAGTCTAATTTGCCTTTTAAAATGCTCTGTTCACATTGTACTGTGGATGTGTAGGCATGCTTGTTAAAACCTCAGATTTTTGTCAAAGTAACGGCTTTTTGTAATTCGTCTTCTGCTTGTTTCATGTGTGCAATACTACTTTGTTTTTGGGCCAAAAACAACCCCAGTCTGTTTAAACTGAAGTTCATACCCCCGTACTGTGGAAGGATGGTTTGGTTAAATGTAAGTGCACCATAGTCATTATCGAGTGACATTTATTTACAAAGTGCAGTATTCAGACATAGAGTACTGTGGTACCCTAGTTCGACACTGAATGAGTGGGAGTCCTGTTTTGGGTAAATGGAATGTTATCACACAGTAATTATCAGATGATTAATTTGTTAAAGTAAATATGAAACTGGTGGTTCAGTGATTGCACTTTTAAACAAAGTGGGTCGTAGACAGCAAGCTTCGTTTGCCCGTATATTTTTAAATTGTCTCAAAATTATCATTTTGAAGTTTGCCTTTATCTGATGCTTTTTATAAATATGTCGCAACTTTGTAATTTTACAGACAGGTTAAGCAACATCTGGATAAGTAATCTAGGGGAAAATGGCCTGTTTGTGTAACAAGACACAGACAAGTGTTCAGCAATAAAGTAAACATTTTTTGCACAAAGTCTGGATGTTTTGATTATAATCTGTCCTCAGAGGCTGTGTGGCTTATGTAAGTGTGTCTGTATTCCAATGTCAGTCATCATGACAACACAGCTGTGGATAGGAGAAGCATTGTGTATCTAGTGAAAAAGGTTTCATTGTGGCATTTAATGTAACGTTTTATGTAAATTCCATAATATTTATCATTATTTTTGTTGTTTTTGTTTTGTATTTGGAGAAATTTGCTTAAGCCTCGTCTCTCCCCTGTTTGTCTGTCATAGCAGACTGGGATTTCTGCCACAGTTCCTGCAGAAATGAGGGCTGTTTTTCATACGCCTCCTGCCCTCTATTTTCCCGGTGCTATTTATCATACAGGGTATCCTAGGAGGGGTTTTGAGGCAATGCGGTCTCCGTGTCAGAACTGCAAGGGGATCCCTGCTAAGTGTCTGAGCCAGAGTCCCAGTATGCATCACATAAGCCAATGATTTCATAGGACGCTTCACACATGAGGGAGTCATGTGATGCAGTGCAGGTTGGAATGTGGGCGGTGCACCCAGGCGTTCAGCACAGAGCCTGGCCAGCTCCCAGCACCACGCCACGGGCCAATGGAGCTGGCCGTTAAACATCCAGCTGACTCTCATTGGGCGATTAGAGCAGCTGAAGCCTCATTGGATATCTTTGGAAGGCATGGCCAGCATTCCGCCAGGCATGTGAGACAGTGCATGAAAGGTTAAGTGCACTGCTGTTTCTCCAAATGATAGCAGAACTGAATACGGCCCAGCTCGGTATCCGTCTGGATAGCAAATTCAAATCCATGCAATTATAATAACGATGCGAGAATAAACATTTAGTTCAGTTTTATCTTGTTTTACGTTATGTGTTTTACAAGCTCATTGCCAGAGAAAAAGTATTTTTCCAAATTTTTCCCAAAAACATTTTATTTAAACGAATCCTACTATATATTGATTATAATACTCAGATGTGGTCATTAAACTACTGGGGATTATTTTTTAAAATGTTTTTCTTTGTATCACTCCAGCTGCAAATGTATCAAGTAATTGTACACTGCACGTAACGTAATAATTAAATATTACATACATATTATGTTTAAAATAATGTATGATACATATTTTATAATAATATAACTCTTAAAATAACAAAACTTGACTGAGAGCTTGATATTTTTCATAAAACATGTATAAATTCTCAGGGCTTCTCAAGAGTGAGTGCATGCAGTGTTAGATGTCCAAAGCGAGTAGGTTGAAACCACAAAACCAGCATATAGGCAATCGATAAAAAATACTTTTCCTGCTGAATGGATTGTGAAAGATTTAAAAAGTTAAACCTAGTTGCAGAATTTAAAATCTCCATCCATCCATCCATCCATCCATCCATCCATCCATTCAGCTTGCAGCCAGGTGTCTGGTACTGGGTTGTGTGGAGCCTGGGGCCTATCCTAGGCAGCATAGGACACAGGACAAGGCTGCCTGCTGGATGGGATGCCAGCGCATCACACCCACTATGAGCAATTCAGATATGCCAGTGTGCCATCAGGCTGTGGGAGTAAACTGGAATACCCTGAGGAAACCAGCAAAACAGGGGGAGAAAGTCTGCACACACGAGCGGGGGGTGTGCATCCAGCCACCTGAATAATTTATATTTTCATCAATACTGTTTTATACGAGTATTACAGCCACTATTTCTATTTTACCTTTGATTCAGATTTTAAAACGTGTGAATATTTGCAATAGCATCCAGCCGGGGTACATGAAGACAGTGTTTAGAAAGTTGGCTCGCAGATTATCTTCAGACTTTTCTTCAGATTTTAAGTTTCATACAGTTCGTAAGGTTACATTTCCATCCTACCTAGGTTAATGCCATAGGGAGGGAAAAGTTCCCGGAGATGACAAACGTGATGAATATGCCAGTACTTAGGACCAAAGCTTCTCAACATCAGGGAAAATATTCATATTTTTTGTTGCCACCCTCCATCCTGAGGAATTACAGATGTTGCAAAATTAGGCCGCTTTGAATCCAGAATCTTCTTCATTAACCTCTCCCTATAGTTCCACCTTACTTACTAAGTGACATGCCTGCTCTTCCTTGGTGATGGGTCTCTTTGTAAGGATAATTGAATTACTTGGTAGGCATACCAGCTCTGAATTTAAGACGGCTCTTCATGTTGTAAAGGTGCTCCTGGTTTAAATGGCGAGGGATTAAGGGTTTTCTATTTGTATTATTAATACACAGACATATATTATTATGTACAGTGGGGAAAATAAGTATTGAACACATCACAAATTTTCTAAGTAAATATATTTCTAAAGGTGCTATTGACATGA
>JAAGVU020000078.1:8689629-8702868 GCA_011763525.2 Mormyrus iriodes | reverse complement strand
CATTCATTCATTCATTCATTTTGTTATCACAAAATCCCCGTCTCAGTTTTATAAGGGTGGTGTGTGGTTCAGTGAGATCTGTCATTTGTTATACTCTTGCCAAAATATTGTGCGAAATTCTGCACACTGTAAAGAGATAATTGTTATTCGTTAAGCTCTTATTAACGGAGAGCCTTAATACCGTGTTCAAATAATGTCGATAAAATGTGAATACCATTGTCATTTCACCCATTGCTTCTGTTATAACTTATAACTCAGAAAATAAACATGGAAGACAAAAAGAAGATTGTTGATGAAATAAAATTGGTATGTTCCTTTGTTATGTTTTTCATTGGCCTGTGTTGGATTGAGCAATGACCATCTTTGAACAATGGGTCAAACGGGCAATATCGATGTCACTCCTGCTCTAATAAAGATGGTCCCACCTGAGGAAAGGTGAAAGGAGAGCACTGTGATATGGTGTGGTGCTCTTCCCAAGCCTTTTTCATTTAAAACTTTGTTAATAATATGAATATAATGTTCTATATACTCAGCTTTTCATCTGAAATCCCATTACAGCCATCCATGTGGTATAATTACATTAGCAGCATTAAGAACAAGTTGATGATAAATGGTGACAGATGTAGATTATAAAGAGACTAGAATTTCCATACCACGACTTCATCATTAGAAGACTGTTTTGCTACCTTTTTGTTTATTATTATTGTACTGCATAGCAGTGCTGCAGCCTCTGTCTCTTTCAAAGGCGTCTGACTTCAGAAGAGATGACAGACTCCCGTCTGGGAGGTAATCTCAGCCTGGTACACAGCACAAGTCCATTCCTTTTGACTGAGTTACATTACATTTCTCTTTTAATTGCAGCCTCTCCTATAACTTTCTAGAAAGTAGGCTTTTTGCAGGACTTAAGCGATTAGATAATAGCTAGCGGTGGTAGTGTGGCAGAAACAGAACAATATCGGTGTGTCAGGGATATGGACCACTCGAATTAAATCAAGACCCAGCACAAAATATTACTGGTATTTTAAAGAGGTTAACCGATATTCGGTAAACACAAACCTACAGCAGGGAATCCCTCATGCTGTTGTAAGCAGGATTAGAACAAGACAAAAACAGCCAGCACACATGTAAGCAAATATGTAAATAAATTTTTAGAGAAAAATTAAGCATAAGTATGGAATGTTCACTATGTATACCATAGTCTATCTATAAATCCACTGTGATGGTAATATAAAATTACTATAAATGTACAGTATATAACAACTTGACAATAAGCGAACCTTAGTTATATATCACTGACTGCACTTAGACATCCATAACTTAAAAGCAGCAGAAATATATACATTTCATTATAAAAAGAATCCAAAAAAATATTGAACAGAAACATGCAGGTGAACAGTTTATTATAAAATGTCACCATATGAATTAGTCATGCGTTCTTAGGAAAGCAGTATTAAGCTGTTTGTGTCTCAATATGCCATGCCAATGCGAAACATGAGTCATTTTCTGCTGAACTGGCCTCGGGATAACCCGTCCATGAACTCTACTTAGTAATTATCGATTTATCAGACGAGACCGTTTAGTTACTTTGAGGAAACGCTCAATTCCAGAATAAGAAACAATGCACGGCAAATTAAAATTACACACCTGAAAATGTTCCACGGCTTTACGTAAGGTGATTTTTGTACTGAATACACCTCATTGAACGGAACAGAAAAGAAAGGCAGGCAGAGACTGACCATGCTGCCAAAGCACAAAGCCATACATTGCCAGGAATTACTAAGACTACCAAATAGACAAGTTCTGCAGGATACTGTTTACTGCTTGCCACAGTACATGTTGTACTGGCGGAAAGACAATTTCAAATGTCACTATAAACTTTAATGTACTTATATGTATTTATATATCAGACCCTTCTGTCCAAAGAACACCCATGACCAACCTTCCAAGCTCAGGCACATACTATAAAAATGATTATATTATATTATATTATATGCAATGCAATGCCATATGAATCAGTTTTCATGGTATCTTTTATATACTTGAGGTAATTGGTGACATAAACAGCAGTGAACTGGACATGGTGTCATCATGTTCTTTTGATATTGGCTTGTATGTTTAATACCATGAGGCACCACCATGACAGTTATCAGCTAGGATCAGAGATATTCTATTGCAAAATGTATTTTGATGGCAAGAATATATACAAGAATTTATTTTGAGAACATGAACTTGACAAGTTACCCTGGCCCTAACCATAACCCTACCCCAACATAATAATAATAATGACATGTTAATGGTCCCCATGGGGAAATTATCTTTTCGCCTACCCCACCTTGCTGTCTATGACACATCTGTAGGTGAGGGCAAGCCTGGCAGCTAAAGCCAGCCACCTGTAGTAGCACCCATGAAGCTGGGGGTCAAGGGTCTTGCTCAAGGGCAGACTCAAACCAGCAAGCACACTGCCCCAGTAACCTTCAAAACTGTCAAACTTGTAAAAAGTAATTTAATTTATTCATTGGTTCTTTTATGCAAAATACATATAAAACCAGTGCCAGACATACAATACTATAAGTAAACAATAAAATTTAATAATAATAAATAATTCCCTAAGTCAAATGTATGTCATGGAATGCGAAACAACAGGGTGTAAATCAGATTAATTCAATGTTTTAATGAGATGAGTTTTTTTGTAGTAATGGTAAGCATTATCTAAGTGTGAAATAGAGAGGGCGTGGATGTTCTGGGAAATGTCGCATACCAGTAATCAATTGTGGATTGTTTAGGATATAAAATAGTCCTTTTGTCACAGAAAAGAGCCAGAGAGACCGGTAGTTATGTTCCGGCTCTGGGGCTTTTTGTCTTGGTTCCTCTTTTGTTAAGACTGTCTTGGATGTTCTTGTTCTATTTGCCCAGCCTGTTTTATCCCAAGGGTGTTAATGAAACTCCCGTCCCATCTCTCAGTTCCTGTTTCATGCAGAGGTAGCGCCACCCGTACCATGAGATGGAAGTTAAGGTCTTGAACCTGGTCATGAGACTTTGCTAACAAAGAGCTGCACTCCACCCTGGACATATGCGCAGAATTTCTAGCTCACCTTGCTGTCTAACCCCGAGCTTATCACTTGTCTATGGTGCTTTGGACTAAAGTGTTGCTTACAGAAATAAACAGAGTATGGAACTGTCAAGCTCACCAAGCAAAAAGGTTGCAGTCCTGTGAGCTGAATTGTGGTAAATGGTTGATTAGCTAAATAATTTAATATTTTATAATACTATTTCCATTGGAAGCCGACAGAGTCCTCATAAGTCACTCATTCCTATTTCATGGTTATATGCAGGTGCGTAATTTGAAATTCTGCCCCCCCCGGAATAATATTACCTTGGGCCCTTGCCCCAAGGGGAGGGGAGGGGAGGGGAAGGGGGGTTCCAAGTCCCCTTCAGTAGCCCCTATAAAGTGTTGAGCCCCCTGAATCTGCCACGGTTTCCAGGCCCCTCTGGTGCTCCCTATTGTATGTTATCAAGGTTTTTATTCAGAAAGTCCTATAACTAAGATCATTAAAGAAGTAGTTTGACTGATGCTACAGTAGGTCGGAAATAAACTGTACTTTAGTTTATGCTTTCGTTTGTGCTATCTATAAAGCATATATATAATGTGTTTAAAAGGAGCAGAAGGTTCAAGCTTGAAGTTATGATGAGTCACCTTGTTCGGAGAAGAATGGTGCTTTTGCTATTAATTATTAGACTTTAGACGTGCAGCAACAATTCAGCGTAATAGTTTATTCTTATTGTGATCTTTATGGAAATTACTTTCCATATCTAGGTTTCAATTAATCTGCATCTCATTTCAGAGCAGATACATTATTCTTAAGCTTTTGTCAAACGTGGCATACAAGAGAGAATCAGACAGAAGAGCCAACCAGTGTCTTTTGAGCAATCAGGGCGAGGGACCATGCTCAAGGAACCAGTGGTGGTGTGATTACTCTGCAGGCCACAGGATTGAACCCATGATCTTTGGAGTATGAGCGCAGATATCGAACCCTATTACTCTTCACAAGATTATAATATACCATCTATATATTGTAATGCCAGTTGCTATGTATGCTTAGGGCTTTGTATTTAATAGAATAAAAAGTTGACTTTTTAAGTTTTATAAATGAGGTTTATTAAACATGTATGAACATAGGGGGCAAAGATGGAGCAGTGCTATAACACAGTTAATGAGCTACATTATGGAGACATCAAGTCTTTCCTCTCTGCTCTTGCCCTACTAAACCTTTCTGCAGCATTTCACACAACCAAACACCAGCTCTTCTTAGCCTCTTTCATTATGCTATGAATCAAAGACACTGCACTAATCTGAGTCCTACCTTCTCCAAAATCACAATAGCTACCCTCTCCCTAAACATACCTTGCACCTGTGATTCCCTCTAATGGCCGGTCACCCTACTTCTCTGCTGACAAGTGCACCGCCCCCACCATCCCAGGAAACAATGCCCACCCCCCACCAGCACCAATAAACCTGCTGCTGACAGCCAGTCCACATGTTATGTTCTCTTTACCATCTCAACCCACACACTTCTTTCCTCCAATTTTGTTAAATAAGCTATTCATACTAGGACAATTCCATGCAAAGGTCTGTTTGATGTCATATCCATAATGCTGATAAAATGCTATGTATTTCTAACATGTAAATCAATATATCAATTTGAAGGATTTGTCTATTTCCATCCTAAGAGGTTACAAGAAAATATATGCAAATGGACTCATTGATGCTAAGCTTGTTCAGACGCGGCTGCATTTTCTTTGCCACTATGTATCTAAATGTCAAACGCATAAACGGATATGCCCACTATCAAATTAAACAATTAATTGTGGTACATTATTGTATTCTTCCCTCAAGGAAAAAAAAATCAAACACAACTTTTCTAGCAGTACATAAGCTATCCATCCTCTATACTCACTTGTCCTACACAGGGTCATGGGGGTCCAGAGCCTACCACTGAAACTATGGGCACAAGGCAGGGAATAACCCAGGATGGGAGGCCAACCCATCATGGGGCACACGCATCATTCACACCTCTGAACATTTTGGCAACTCCAATTTTCCTTGGCATGATTTTGGATTGTGAGGGGAATCCGGAGGACCCGGAGATAATCTTATGACGACACAGGGAGAACATGCAAACTCCACACACGCAGAGCTGCGGCTGAGACTCAAACCCTGGTACGAGAAGTGTAAAGCCACAGCGCCAACCACTGTACCACCATGCAGCACAATGCATCATATTTTCTTGAAATTAACTAGGAAAGCATCCGTAATGCTTTACGAATATAATGAACATAATGATTTGCTATGTGCTAAATTCTGCTAGCATGTCTGTGAGAATCACTATGTTATGTTAGCATCAAACGCTAGTGGAATTAGCGCAAACGCTAGTGGAATTAGCATTCACACAAATCTATTATGTTCAGCTGTTCTATAGTACTTTTTAAAGTAGAATTTTCAAGTTCCAAGTTATTGGGAATGTACATGATGTGAGATACTACAAGTAATGAATAGCCTCTTTAACACTGCATGGAGATAAGGGATAGCGCCTCTGGATTGGCAGATGGGGATGGTGGTCCCAGTTTTTAACAAAGGGGACCAGGGGGTGTGTTCCAGCTTAAGGGGGATCATACTTGTCATCCTCCCTTGGAAGGCCTGTGCCGGGGTACTGGAGAGGAGGATCTGTCCATTGGTTTGACATCGGATCCAGGAGGAACAATGTGGATTCCGTCTTGGTCATGTAACACTCACCAGCTCTTTACCCTCACATAAATATTGGAGGGTTCACGGGAGTTTGCCTAACACTCTACATGTGTCTGGTGGAAAAGGCATAAGATGTGTCCCTCGGGGGGTTCTATGTGGGGGTGCTTCGAGATTATGGGGTGCCGGCCCTGCTGTTACAGACTATTAGGTCCTTACCTGTGGTCACGAGCTTTGGGTAGTGACAAAAAAAGGAGCTTGGAAATTCAATAAGGGCTCAATATAGAGGTGATACTCTTCTGCATCAAAAGGACCCAGCTGAGATGATTTGGGTATCTTGTTAGGATGCCTCCTGGATGCCTTCTTAGGGAGGTGCTCAAGGCATGCTCAACCAGGAGGAGACCCCGGCGCAGGCCCAGGACATGTGGAGAGAATACTTCTCTCAGCCGGCCTTGGAGATGGAGGAGGTGACTGAGGAGAGGGATCACTGCTTTGACTGCTGCCCCTGTGACCCAGGCCCAGATGAGTGAGGGAGAATGGATGGATGGATGGATGGGTGGATGAATGCATGTCAATAGCTTCTGGCACTCTATGTCTCCTAAGGGCCACAGTCACTTCTAAATCCAGAGCTCAATCAGCACCTCACAATGTTCTCCCACCTTCTGAAGTCATCTAGAAGCCTGTGAGAATCAGTGTTTGTCAGTTTTCCACCAAGCGAAACCCAAGGCTTAAATCACAAAGCTGTCTCTTGATTCCTTGACAACAAGGTCCAGAAGTGTTGTCATCCAAGGAGAGAAGAAAATGGGTAAGTCTCAGTAGAATTAGTTGTTTTATATTCTTTCAGGATCTTCTAGAGCTCTGGCAGTTAAAGCATATGCAGTTATTATATTTGTAGATGCAATTCTAAAATGTTCCTGATAATATTATTAATTCTATTAACACTGGATTAGCAGATGTCGATCCAAAGTTCACCTGTGTGGCTATTTCTCCCTATATGTCCTATTTGTACTGACAGGTAGGGGGAGTCATTTTGTCCTTAATAATTGAATATAACCTTAATGTATGAATGTAAGTAATAACTCTTCTCCTCTCCATATCTGCATAGGAATTTTTTCTCTATATATCTATACATCCACTGTCAATAAACTTCCTACCATTTGTCTGGCACAAAAAAAATTAAAATGGTGATAAGTGCTATTTAATTATTAATTAGCTAAGTAAATTGAGATAGCTGACATTTAATTCAATGATCTAAATGATGGTTGTTTCCACTGGTTAATTACATTAATGCATGCTTCATTTTCCACATGTAAGCCGGGTCCCATACAATGTTTACATTGATCTCGATCACCTGTTTTTTGCTGTTGGTTTCGCCAGTGCCTGACAAAATACCAATGCCATGTTTGTACATTTAAAAAAGAAATATTATGTACACAAAAACACATGACATACTTAGTTTATCCTGCTTAAAACACTACTACACTAGAGAGACCTGTTATTGAATTGCACTTGAAAAAGGTGGTCCTGAATTTTAAGCTATGCATGTCAAGGTCTTGCTTAAGGTTTGCAGGTACTCCTCTGAACTTTGGGTTATACTAATTAAATTGATTGCTTGAAGTAAAGTGTAAACCATCTGAAAGTAATGATTTTATGAGTAAATTCAAGCACATTTAAAATTTTGAAATGCAAATACGAAATCGTATGACGAAGCTAGGGCTGTTCCTTGAATGAGCTTAATCAGCTGCGTGCGTGAGATTAATGTTTTCTTTGGGTCTTGTTTATGTTTTTTCAATCTGTCATTGAGCCCTTGATATGAGATATCCTTCCCTGTCATTTGCTGCATCTCAATCTGGGCGCTGATAGGCAGAAGCATCTGGCAGGTGTTTCAAACCTAATCTCTTGCCACAAAACAGGTCACAATCAAGCACTTCCTGAACTCTCCGGGTATCTGTAGTGTGTTTCAAATACCACACATTCTCAAGCTGAAAAATACGACTGCCTGTGTTTTGATTAGCTTCCAAGTTCAAAGCACACTCAGGTGATGTTTATATTGCAGCAGGTGGTATGGAGTTCGGTGGATGAGGGTAGCAGTTGAAGTGGAGCTTTTTCATTCCTGTTTCACTCGGTGGTGGTCCAGGTGCTCGTCAGGCTGTTCATGTGTTTAGAAGGGGCACAAGCTAAAAGCATGTCTGTCAATCAAACGCATAACTCTGACTTGTCTATAAACCTGGCTGGTAATGACTGATTTCGCATGACTCGCATGGGTACAGATGAGGAGCACGCATTGTCTAGTTGTTGTACCGCAACTTGAAAATCATTCCATGGTGATGATAAACAACTTCTATTTCTAAGTTGCCTAAATCAAATGTTAGGTCGGAGGCTGAACCACTGTTAGCCACCATGCTATTCTTTTTTTTTTTTTGGTGCTGCCTGAAGCGTCTTCTTCGAAATAAACAACATTCGTCAGTAGTTTCCTCGGGGCAAAAATGAAAAACAGGAGCTCAGCCATTCCTCAAACAAAATTATGAATGTTCTCTACACAAATACCTGGTTTTCTTTCCTCAGGGGTGGAAGAGGACGTGAAGCATTTTACAGTTACAGTTAAAGTGATTCCAGCTGAAAATTAAATCCGCAGCAGTTGTTTGCTTACCCTCTGTCCTGCTAACCTGCACCATTTACTAGCACATTCCACAGAGCTCTCTGCAAGTTATTCAGCTTTTGGTCTATGAGGGTTTTTGAGTTTGTTCCAAGTGACTTATCAGGATTCTCAGTCTCTGTTATTCCTGCTCAAATTGTTTTTTATCAAGGATCTTTATATGGAGTGACGTACACATCAAACTGAGGGCTCTAATCTGATGGCAAAGGAGTGATTCATTAGATCAAGTGAAACTAATTCGCACGCACATTTTGCACAATCTATTATTAATGCTACCAGAAAAACAGGAGGGTTTTTCTTCTATAAGTTTATTTTGAAACACTTTGTATATTAAAAAAGTTACACGTCTAAATCCTGGAAATCCTGTTTGGATCTGTTGATGTGGTTCAGTGTGCAAGTTTAAAAAGTCTTGGTTTTAACTTATAATCTATGCTTAAAGTTATACATATTTAACCTACATGTAATGAAGCTGTTCAAAACTGTTCAAAAGGTACATATGCAATAATATTATTATATATAATAATATCATAATATACAAAGTCATTTTAAGCATCAGAAAACTTCGAAACATAGTAGCTTCTAAAGGTTCCATCCCTGTAAAGTGACCTTTGGTTTATGAAAGGCAGTATATAAATGCATTATTATTATTATTATTATTATAAGGTTAGAAAGGTTTTGAAATCTATTATTTACTACGTCTTGAAAAGTAATAAAAAATACCAGGTTTTACAATCTAATAAATAAAATGATGTTAAGCTCACCATTATTTTTCTGTTCTGTGTGTTTTGTCTTTGCCTTTATTATATGTATCTAAGAAAGGATTTCGATTTTAGTATCTATGTATTATTAAGAGTAATATTGTTGTGTAAATGAAGTTACACAACTATTCAAAGTGTTACATGTAACTGGCATTGCTACTTGTAGTATTTGCTGATATTTGTTTTTCCGTTTCACACATTTTTTTAACAATTAATTTATTTGATTTTTGGACATATCAAGATGATAAGTTGATAATTGATAAGTGTGCTGACCGTTTGGTACAAATTGTGCTGATCTAGGCAGACAGATTTGATCTAGTCTCCTGTCATTAACTGGCATTCCCTCACCCAGCATTCCCCATCGATCGTGACACAGAGGCATGCATGTAACGCACCTCAGCAGAATAACAACAGCGATATAAACAATGATCCATCCTACACCGACACGGAAGGGCCAGGCCTAGCAATTCTGATAAAAACCCAGGGTGAGATGTCATCTCAGACGGGCTGCGTCCTTCAAAACAAAGGCAAGAGACAAAAAAACAAAGTGTGCTAAACGACGGCATCAACAAAGCGTGACTGATACCTCACAAACTTCCTGGTAGTCCTGCACCAAGCCTGACAGGTTCTTGAAAGAGGCCGCATTTCTCCTTCCCAATAAACACTTTGCCTTACACAGACTCGCCATCATGCGGCTCATATATTAGGACTATCTGTCCGTGGCTGGTAGAGCGATGTCGCCATTGGGTCCTTGAAAAGGCCCCTAACTCCAATTACTCCAGTGACTGGCTGACCCTCAATTGTACTTTTTTTTTTTAATAAAAATGACTGTTAAATAAATTAAAATTGAATTAAAAAGTGTAATGTTAGTGGGTTTTTAAGTGTAACAAAGTACCACGCAGTGACTGGTTATTGTTGCTGCTGTTTTTGTGTTCCCAAACATTGTGTAAGAGACTGAAGTGTTCCTGTTATAGCCTGAGAAAATTTGGTTGAGGAATAATTACATATTTTGTTTACCTATATCTAGAAATGTGATCAAGTTTTAAAAATTTTAAAGGTTTATAAGTTGTATGTTTTACTATATGCTGTATTACATTTTATGCTCTATTTTGCATTCATTTTATTTTTATTGATATTTTATTTTTATTTTTTCTGTTTATGTTATTTTTCTTTGTATTGCATATTTCCTTTCAGGCACAGTTCAGGAAGTATGTGCAAAGCATTTCACTGCACGGAAGTAGAGTAAGTGAATGCGTATGTGACAAAACTTGTAATAATCAGAAAAACTTCAACTCCTTCTCCCTATGTTGTGTATTAGAAACATAATATGAGTCACTGGAAAGAAGGGTATGCTCTATTTTTGAGAGCTGTAATCTCTGCCATAATTTGTAAGCAGTAGAACATGCAAGATTCCGATGGCCTTACTGTAGACTTGAACTTACCACGTCCATCATGGGTAATTATGCTGTGTTCCGAAAGAGTTAGAGATTTGACTTTTAAGGCCACTCAGCATCTTCATCTCAATGTCCTTAAATTACTTCACTTAGTTCCTCAAAGGCAGAGACAGACCAGAACCACAAAGGACAGTCTCGTATATGTTACTCTTATAGACCATATGCTATACATGCACTGCTATTTCCAGTGAATCAAGCAAAAGAGATATTTTATGCCTTTAAAACTTAACATCAAATATTTGTACGGTATGTCCACTGTAAATTACAATGTCCGCATACTTTCAAACTACCAAAATTATTAAAAAGAAAATAATTAAATGAATTCCAAATAAGGTACCACTGGATACTTAAAAAAATTTGCATACAACTCAAAAGACGCGTGACTTTGCTCAGGATAAGCAGATTTGCGATGGACGTCTGAATAGAAGGATATGGAATGTAGAAAAACACAATAGAACAATGCATAGTTTGTTTAAATACACACACATTAAGCAGTGTCGAAGCATGGCTTGCTCATCCTTTGCTGTTCTCAGTCTAAAAAAAATTATAATGTAAATATTATATAACAGCTATTGTGAAAAATGATACAGTAAAATATTGACGTCACCTTCTAGCAAAACTGCATTCCTTTCGCAAGAAATCCATCACGTAACTCACCTGACACAGTAAATCACTGTTGCTTATTAGCTGGTGATAAAAGCTATTTGGTGTCATAAATTACAGTGTATATTTAGAAAATGTTGGCTAACGGATGTCAACTTGAGACAATGGGTTTACCTCAGCTCAAGATTAGCTGGAGGCTGAAACACCCAAGAGCACACACAGGTTCAGCAGGTCATGCATAAGCTAGATGGATCTCCATGACACACACAGGCTACAGGCTACAAACCAAAATTCAAGGAAAGCTTTGTGAAGCCACTGCTGGTAGCTGTCAGCTCTGTGGAAAGTTCTCCATAGAGAACAACATCTGATACTGTTATTGTAAGATAATCCCTACTGATTCAACAAAACCGTAAAGTAACACTTACACAGGGGTAAACAAGTGACAAATGCCTTCTGTATCGCAGTATAAACCTCCACATGAATCACAGAGCAAACTGGCCTCAACACATTGTGTAACTCGGCACCAGTAAACTGATACGACACATTGGTCCAATTTCATGATATTGGCATACTGATGTCGTTATATGCGTACAATGTTGCTATTCATTCTTCCACTTTCCATACCCGCTTGACCTATGCAGGACTGTGGAAGTCTGGAGCCTATTCTGGAAACAACAGGCAAAAGGACAGTGTTGATATGTGGCATTGTTTTACACAGAAACTAGCCGTCCACTTCCATAAATGTACTGTGGTTTCCCATGAAATCGGTAACCGTTTCATGCTAACATGAGTCAGTGTCAATCCCCTTTGATTCTCACCTGTAAGTTAAATGCTAAGTTAAAAGTATGAGTAATGAAAGTGGGAGTGGGGTTTCAAATCTGCCCTGGACCTTCCATTGCAAGAGGAAGGCAGGACTGTTCCAATTCCCCATCAATTAAAATCATTCTTAAAAGAGCAGATGAACTTGCCCCATACTGCAGACACTTAAATACAATATAAACAGATAGATGCAAACATATGGACACTCACTCATGACACTCACTCACAAAATGACGCAAACGTGCCTATATCTGCAGCAAATGCACAAAGGCACCCACATAAACATGCAGAGCAAACATGTATGCAAGCATGTACACACACATGGGTTGGGCACAACTTGTCGAGGCCTAGCCGTTCGGAGAGACACAGAGGATATTTGGCAGAGTGAAACTTGGAGATAAATCCCCTGAAATCCAGCTGTCGGCTCTGGTTTGCGTTGAAGCACGCAGAGCTACCGATCACGCCAGGCTTGACAGTCTCCGCCCCTGTCACAGTTGGGGGACCACCTGGAAACTCTGTTTATGGAAGTCCCCAAACAGGCTAGCCCCCACACCAACTTTAGTTTTGACTAAAAGGAGTAACCATTTCAAGAAGCCCCTTGAAAAATCTTAACACACAATGAGGAGAGGTGAAAAGAGGCAGGCACTTGCCTGTTGAAAGCACTACAAAGACAAATTTTTGTGCTTCAGTTTGGCTGCAGTGAGCAATAAAAATTTGTTTAATACAGCATGCATGGACGTAAATTATGGATAGAGACCTCAACCCCTCCCCGAAATGGTCAACTCAAATTTATGCTCTTGACAGCACGCAATAATAAATGTGTACATACCATGTCATTATTATTACGTAATTACATAATTTTATATCACATAACTTTTTATCCTTTCTCTACTTACCCACAAATCATAAGGTGGCTCTCCTACTAACGTAAAGACAATGTGTCAAACAGGTTCTAAAGCTATGATCCATACCATCATTCAAGGATGGAGGACATACATGTCCAAAATGTTATTTTTCAGCAACCAGCAATTAAATATATTTTTCTGTGCATTTTATTGGAAAACACACTGTCAGACATTCGTAATATGCACCTGTAACAGGCGTTCTCAGACTTTTATTTTGAAACTGACTTTTATTTTGAAACTGACTTTTATTTTGAATGTGGAGCGTGGGGGCACAGTAGAAAAAAACAGGAGGATATATGCTTTA
>JAAGVU020000078.1:8660200-8680159 GCA_011763525.2 Mormyrus iriodes | reverse complement strand
TAATAATAATAATAATAATATTATTATTATTTTCAAACTAGTAGTCATAGAATGGCTCTTGGCAGAGCTGTCACTGGGGCTGTACCCTCATCCCCAAGGTACAAACAACAATTATGTACCCCAATGATACGAAAATGTTGCCGAGTCCATTTCTGTACCTTAAAAGGTACAATTACCTACAGCCAAGGGTACAGTTATGCAAAGGAGACAAATGTTTTCAGACATAGGTTCTTGTCCTATGGGTCTTCTCTAATCCATCCCATTAGAGTATATGAATGATCAATCAAAATCCTAGTACCTTTCGATGCTCCCAGCCAGTAACATGAATTCTGATTCTGATATGTGTTTTAACTCAACAATACAAAGATCTGCATATACAAAACTATTTGGTGCTTGTAAATGGAATGTAGAAGATGAGAACTGAGAGTGAATGCTTTTCAAAACAACAAAACTCCTTATGTCTTTATCTTAAATCATCTTACAAGCCAGTGCCACCAAGGACCTGTGGTACAGGAAAGCATCAAACTTGGATGTCAAAATATTGGCGTCTGACACAAAGGGTGCAGCTGACAATCAGTGGCAATTGTGCCTTGAAAGATTCCAAGCTTTTCGGCTTGCTTTTAAATTATTTATTTATCATTTATTTACCTGAAGTTGTGTGGTTTTTAGTACATGGGAAATGTAGTCATGAAAGGAGTACAGCAGTTTTGTGTGAGGTTGCGTTAAGGTATGTATGCTTGGCTGGGTGCATTTTGTCATTGTGTGATGCTGGATACGGGTAGGGTTTGGCTGAGCGGTCAATTGGATTTATTGTTGAAGCTGATAGATGGATTGTGTTATGGTTTTATGCAAAGTAGGTACATTGCTGTTCTGTAGAAGACCCAGAGGCAAAACCAAATCTAAGATCACATATGCAAAAAAAACAAAAAGAAACTGGATGAAGGCATCCAAGGGTCATGCAGTTCCTCCTGCCTGCTCTGTGAACCCAGGCAGGGGAGTAGAATACTTTGAATTCATTTGTCAACATAGCCTGCAGGCTGTGTGAAGGTGTGGTGTGAAAAGACAGTTTAATGATTATCATTTGCTCTGGAGGCTGCTCGTAACTCTGATGTGAGTTGCAGGCCTCTCAGTGTTTCTATCTATGTTTTCTGTTTGTTTATGAAGCAACACTATGGAAGGCATCTTAGCTGAACTCATTTACAACATTACCTATTTACTATATCAAACCATCCATCCATGCGTCCATCCATTTTCTGTAACCGCTTATCCTCGTCATGGTCACAGGGAGTCTGAAGCTTATCCCGGAGGCTACGGGCACAAGGCAGGTAACAACCAAGGATGGGGCCCATTGCAGGGTTCACTCACACACCATTCAATCACACATGCACACCTATGGGCAATTGGGAACACCAGTTAACCTCAGCATGATTTTGGACTGTGGGGGGAAACCGGAGAACCCAGAAGAAACCCCTTTATGACGCGGGTAGAATTTTCAATCTCTACACATATGGAGCCACGGCCGAGACTCAGATCCAGGTCCCAGAGATGTGAGGCAACAGTAGTTCAAGTCTCCGCCCTGGCTCCATGTGTGTGGAGTTTGCATGTTCTCCACATGTCATCGTTGGATTTCTTTCACTTTCCCCGCACAGTCCAAAAACATGCCACTGTGAATTGTAGTTACCTAACTGCCTGTATGTGTGTGTCTTTGCGTGCCTTGTGATGGGCTGGTGCCCTATCCTGGGTTATTCCTTGCCTTGTGCCTATAGCTTCTGGAATAGGCTCCAGACCCCCTGTGACTCTGAATTGGACAAGTGAGTACAGAAAATAGATGGGCACACTAAGTAAATATGGGAATGCCTTCTGAGAATCGTTCTAACTGAATGAAATGAATAATAGACCTTGGCTGTGAATAGGATACACAGTCATGACTGAACTAATCACTAACACACATATATATAGTCTAACTTCCATAGAAACCTTCTGTAAGCCATAATTGCTGTGATCTTTACCTCTGGTTCCGTACCTGCACTTTCCATTGCCTATTTTACAGAGCTGCTCTAATGCCAATATTGTCATCACTGTGTTAACACAACATGGCAACTTTCCCATTTATGAAATTCAGAAAAAGCCTCAAGCAAATTTATTACAAAATAAGGATCATTTACCGTTGAGGCACACTAGACTATACCTATTATGACAGCACTGTGGTAAATATCACTGCTGTTTTGTTTCAGAAATGAAGTTTTTCCCCATACTGGCAAGAGTTATTGTGTTGTCTGTAACGTATATACACTGCAGAAAGGGAGGGCGAAGTTACTTGCCATATATTTTGTCAGTTATCCAGAGATTATACTTTCTGTCGCTCCTCAATATTTAAAAAACTCATGTTAATCAAATCGATCTGTTAATTTTCATTATATTTGTAAATGCACTTTGACGTTTCTGCCCAAGGGAGCAGGACTCATTTGACATACATACTTATTGAACATATCTATACATCCATCTAATCTTCAATCAACCCATTGTTCATGACCACTTATTCAGTAAAAGGTCACAATGCACATGAAACAAGTGTCCGTGTCAAGACACATGAAGCAACGTTCATGCTGGAAGGCATGTTAGTGCATTACAGGACACACCCACTTATACAATAACACACTATATGTAATTCTGATATTGATTCATGATTTTGGCTTGCAGAGTTCTTGACGAAAATAGGGGAAACTGTACTTCACCACTGTTACATAAATCATCTTGATCTGGTATTTCATCCATTTGTCTATCCATCCATCCATATTCCAACTGTATATCCTAGTCAGGATTGCGGGGATTCAATAAATTAGATTAATAAGACTCACGACAAATCAAAAAATGACTCTTCATATCATACTTTTCCCTTCTTATTTGAATTTATATTGAACATTTCAAATCTCACCCTTCTAAAACCCTGCTTTCAATTAGCTGATAATTGTAGTTTTCAAAATAATCAATACAGTTTAATGTTATTCTGTATAAAGCAGTTACATAAACTGACTCAAAGCTAATAAAGTTTAGATCCTACTACAGTTTTCACCAGAAATCCTTTGTGTAAATTCATTTTATACTACATTCCTGTTATATTTAGTTAGATACTGGTTTGTCTGGTTTTAGGCTAAATTACTGCAACACACCTTTGCTCGAAAGAATACTCAGCTCATTATTTGTGTTTATTTTTATGTAATAATATATGGATGAAAATGAAGACTGTCATTCACCCAACACTTCTCACCTTCCATCTCATTTGAAGGCCGTTGGAGTCCTGGAGGAGAGTCTAAATATTCCCATATAGTAAGAGGAGAGATCAGGGTTGACTCTGCTGTTTCACTTGGCTTCCTTCCGTGTTCAATGACATATATTTACAGTAAATCTGTGACTGTAAATTATATTTGGGTGTGTGAGTGTGAATGTTTTGCAATGGACTTTTATTCCAATTTTATTTTCATCAAAATTGCACCTTAAGTTACATCCTATACCATCAATGAGAGACTCCTGGTCCCTGCAGCCCTTATTTTATTAGTGGGTATCAAAGGTTCTGAAATGTTTTAATAAATCTAAGCCACCTTCTCATATTTTAATCTTCACATTATTGTTGTTACTGGTGTTACGCTAGAGGCGCGTGAATATTTTCCTGCAGATGACGTCAATACAACGAATTATTACATAGGCCAACATCCGTATACAATTCTGTAACCATTTACAAGTTTTTTTTTCCAGAATCTGAAAAAAAATATAATAATAATAATAATAATAATAATAATAATAATAATAATAATAATAATAATAATAATAATAGCTTGACCTCCACAATATATCGTTTTTTGGTATTTGGTAAACGTACGCCACCTGGTTGTCTGTAGGAAACACTCAGGTAAGATACTTTGCTGTAAGGCAGGTGTGGGGAAAAGAAAAGAAGCGAAGGGGGCTGGCAAAATATATATTAAATAAATAGAAGTAGACCGCGTTTAAACGAAGATGATTTAAGTACAAGTATTTGTTATGTGAATTAACGCACCATTGGAAAGTTTAGCTCCATTTAAACTGTCTCGGCCCGCCCCTGTGGGCTGGCCGTGGAGTTCAGAGGGTTGAAATAGTGCCTCCGAAACTCCCGAGGGACATTTTGGATTTTACACAGCAGTAAAGATGAGATAGTACTTTCTGTGTATAGTGTAAAGCCAATGTTAACAGTCTCTATATGTTAACCATAGAGATACATTTGTGAGGCGGCTGATGAAGAAGAGTCGTTGCGGATCTTTCAGGAGGACCAGACTGCAGTTGTGGTGACTGTCATCCAAAGAGAGCGCTGGAGAACATGAAGTTTGAGGTGCTGTGCGGGAGCCACTACGAGGCGAAGCGCTTGGAGGTTTGCAGCGACGCGGAAAGAAGCGCACCTTCGCCCCAGTCGGGGGAGGAGGGACTCTGCTCCGATGGGGACTATATGGCAAACAGTCCCGCACCAGCCGTATCGACTCCTAATGGAAAAACCAAATCTTACACTAGGAGACCGAAGCCTCCATATTCCTACATCGCCTTGATTGCCATGGCGATTCGTGATTCAACAACCGGGCGCCTTACTTTGGCGGAGATCAACGATTACCTGATGAAGAAATTCCCCTTTTTCAGGGGCACCTATTCCGGCTGGAGAAACTCGGTCCGCCACAACCTATCCCTAAACGATTGCTTTCTTAAAGTACTCCGGGACCCCTCCAGACCTTGGGGGAAGGACAATTACTGGATGCTGAACCCTCACAGTGAGTACACCTTTGCGGACGGGGTATTCCGGCGCAGGAGGAAACGCATCAGCAAGAAGTTCACGAAACCTCAAGAGGTCCTACAGAGCTCCAGCGACGAGAGTGTTCCGACCCCAAGCCCCAACATGCCATTTAAGCAGGATGCAGTTGCTACAAAGTTTTCTAGCTCTTTTGCAATTGACAGTATCCTCAGCAAGCCTTTCAAGAGGAGAGACGATGGGCAGAGCAGGTTTGGAAGCCCCACCATTGGCCCGATGAAGTGGCCCAGGAGTACTGACATGATGCCTTACGTAGTGAACTTCCCACCTGTCGCCGTTTCCCAACATCCGCCGATACTCCAAGTGCGTTCATACGGTGCTCATTTCCTGCATGCATTCAGGTGTGAGCCGGCCGTTTTGGTGGATTGCAGAGGGGATCGCTTAAATGCTCTCCAGATGCCCTCGGATGGGTTACCGATCACGGAGACGTTCACTTGTGGTCGGGCACCCGCTTCTTCGAGAACGGACAGCTATCGTTCATTCAAAATAGACAATCTGCTTTCTTAAAATATCGCGGACTTTTCTAGTAGCACTGTTTATAAGCACTGTACATATCATAGGTTAACAACGCAATTCGTTGTTTTGATAAAATTGTTGTAAACTGTTCTAAAGACAAAACAAGTTTGTTATACTAACATGTCCGAAATAATCTGGCAAGCTAGCAAGGAATATGAGTAAATAAGGAATTAGAGATCTGCCACATTCTGACATATGATGTTTTTTTTCCAGCATTGCGGCATTTGTGTGCCAATATCCAGTTGTGGATCTTTATTGAAGCGGATGTTATTGAAGAATGACTTTATTGTGGTTTAAATGTGTCATAATAATAACGATATATACACTGGGTCTAATTTAGAAAAAAAAAAAATACAGAAGTATTTGCACATTTGTGGGTTTTTTTAACATGGATCAGATTTTATTTTTAATAATAAAAGAGAAATACTGCGAATGAGTTTGTAGCTTTAAGTATTGCCACTACATTCAACAAAATTGCAATCGGAATAAAACAGCATTTCACTGGAGCATGGTGAAGTGGTGTTTCAAAATTGCCCATGTAGTGTGATTCTGTGTTGTACGTGTGTGTGAGTGTGCCTCATCGCATTGCGTCAAGGGTGTTCCTTAACTTGTGCCGTAAACTGGCCGTAATTGAATATTTATGTATGGATAAGAGGCAATCCATTTCCCTATATCTAATCGCGATAGATTGCGTCGTCTACAAATCAATTTCCTAGCCATTATTTTAATGCAATAAATGGACGGATGAATGGATGAATGAATGAATGAATGAGAAAACACAAAACTGGTAGTATCCCTTAAAAGCTCTGTCTCATATTTAAGACCTGGAGGCAAAGCACTAGTATCAGGTGCAATGTCAGGTCCTTGGCATGCTGAACTATAGGACATTATGATACAGTCAAGTTCCATGTAATTAAGATTAACTTACATAGGTTGTTAATTACACAAATTGTATGGGTTTCCTCCAAGCACTTTGAACACACACACACACACTCTCTCTCTCTCTCTCTCTCTCTCTCTCTCTCTCTCTCTCTCTCTCTCTCTCTCTCTCTCTCTCTCTCTCTCTCTCCTCTCCCCATATGATGGACTGTCACACCCCTAGCCCACCTTGCAGGATAAGCGGTTAGAAGGTGGCTGGATGGATGGATGGGTATGCATAGTCACAACACAAATTTATTTATACGACAAGATTCATCTATAATTCATATCTATTTATTTATTTACTTATTCATTCATTCACTTATCCATTCATTCATTCATTCATTTGTTTCTTTCTTGTAGTCTAACATCAGTTAAAATTTAGGCTTCTTTATTACACTGGAAGTGAAAATTGGATTGAAACCAACCAGATGAACATCGCAACTAATTAAGCTGCATGTTACCGCAGTGAAGATCAAGAATGGATAATCAGTGCCTTGGACCCCCCTTAAAATGATGCAATTTGCCTAAATGACAAATGATACATGCACATATTCTTCCTGTCAGTATTTTTATTGCAAACTCAAAGTCAATTATTTGTCAATAAATCATTTAAAGTAAATTAGGAACCAAAAAATGATGCTTGCATAAGTATTCAACCCCTGTGCTCTGCAAGCTGCAGATGATAGAGCTTGCCTCCACCCGTGGCTCCAACCCTCACTTTCATTATCAAGACTCATTATGAAAGACCGATGTGAAAATGAAGCCTACTACAGAACACTGGAAGTCTCACCTTCTACCCGTCCAGACAGCCACACCCTTCCTGTTTTCCTCACTGACGTGGCTTAACGAGCCACTCCCAGTGCTCATTTGATCTTACCGCCTGTTCCTTCCCTCTTGTTAATTGGTCTCAGCTGCCCCTTGTTTACTCCCCAGTAAGAGTTCCCAGATTCTGTCATTGCTACCTATTCATGCTTATGTTCCTGTCAATAAAGTCCCCTGCAAGGGTTTTTCCTCAGCCTGCATTTGGGCCCTGCTTCCTTTCATTGGCGTGACAATAAGGAAGTCAGAGATAAACCAGTCAAAGTGCAAGCATTCAGAATAGGGTACAAAAAATATCCAAGATGTTGGACGTCCCAGTAAGCACTTTTGGATCAATACTGAGAAAGTATTTGGAAAAGGTTTCAGCTAATATATACTCATGCATACAAGATATGTTTTAATATCTGGTGCTAAAGTAAATTATAGGCAACTGTTTTAATGATTTATTCATCCTTGCCCTGAACAAATAATTTATTGCTACTATCATGTTAGTGTATTTTTTAAAAAAGTTGTATTATACGGCAGGGCTGGACTAGGGGTCCCCCACAATAAATTTTGCCAAACCTCATACCCAATGCTCAGTATGCCAAATGGCCAGTTCTGCCCTGTTATAGAGTGTATCATCATAATTGCTACCATCAAGCCCCCCAAGGTCAAATTTGCAGAGTGGAGGTATATCGGCTGCTGGGGGTTTAAATGGGCCCTGTGAAATGCTGGGCCCCCTGAATCTGCCTGGGTATCCATGCCACGCTGACACCCCTGGCTCTGCGTGAGTATGGATTTTTTTTTTATCATCTTTCGGAATCTGTGTGGGTTTCCTCTGCGTACTCCATATGTGTTAGGCATCCCTGAAATTTCCCTTACTGAGTGAACATGTGCCCAAGCGTCTCGCCCAGGGTGTCCCCTGTCATGTTTCTTGGGGTACACTTTCAGAAAATAGGGTAAAAATTTGTACCTTTGCTTGTCACTGGGGCTGAACCCTCAATGGTCTAACAATTGTAGCCTTAGCTATACCTAATTTTACCTTTTTAAGGTACAGAAATGGACTCTGAGGAACTTTTTGTACCATTGGGGTACATTATTGTTGCTTGTACCTTGGGGATGATCCTCAGAGCCCATTTCGGTACCTTAAAAGGTAACAATTACCTACAGCTAGGGCTACAATTGCCAGACCTTATTGTAAAGAGGCACCGAAAAATCTGTATATTTGTGTTGACAGCACAAACTGCGGAACTATAGTCATCCATCTGATATTCATTTTATTCTTCCTCCACCGACTTCACCTGAGCATGATTTGACCATATGCATCAACCATGGATGGTATTTGGGGTACTAGGTTGTTGCTCTCGGGATACAGTAGTTTGAATAAAGGCCAGTGCTTTCTGGGGATTTGTCAGTCATGGAGTTATTACAACGCTTGCAGAAAATTCCATCTAGATCTTGATGAAGAATGAAGGCAGACCAGTCCTACCGGCCACATAGGTGCCCCCCTAGAGCCAACTTATGAGGGGGCACCAATGTAGCCAGCCAATTTCACTTTGTTACTCGTCATCCAAGACAAAGTGAAATCGGTTGAGTCTTCATCCCTGTAAGTACCCGCACCTTCTGCATCAGGCCCAGCAGCAGTACTGGTTTAGCAAGGGGCCAATGGAAATTACAAAGGGGACGTAATAGTGTGGCATGCGAGCATGACTCGCCATGAAACAAAGGCATTTTGATATGATTCAAATAGTTCGCTTTTAATTTTGCTATAATAAAAGCAAATAGCGATACATGCAGGCGTATCATAACAATTGCATTACATCGGGAGGAAACGGTAAGGTTATTAATATAGCCCCTAACTATTGAAGGTAATTCCGTACTTCACTCAACGCGTACGTACCGCCCGATACTGTAGTTCGATAGAGAGAACGATATCTAGGTCTCCCGACAAATTCACAGCAATCATATTAACAAATTAGATTTAATATTAACATTAAGATTAGCGTTTTAGTTGAATAGCGGGCGTTAGGCACGCTGGGAGATGTACTTGCCAACCACCCGCATCACAATACATCCAACGAGTTAAGTGCTATCAACAAACCTAGCTTTTATCATATATGAAACTAAACAGAACAAAACAGCACACAAAACTGTTTTCCCCTCTATCGAGCTGTGGTATCTGTCAATGCCTACGCGTCACCGGAGGCATTTACCATCATCGGGTCTGGGGAGTGAATTGACGTGACGGGACTATTATGACCCCACCGATTCTGTGCTCTTATTTGATTGCGCGATCGCTGTTCGCCTTTATCAAGGCACTACAACATGGACGCGATTCAGAACTACAACATTAAAAAAAAAAATGTGTAGCATCGCAGCAGATAAAATAAATAAAAAACCAGGGGGTACAGTACCCCCCAGAAAAAAAAATAAAAATCACTGATTTGTCCCATACTTTCATATACATTTCGCACCCGAATTACATGCACATAATTAATAATGGATTCCACATATTACCCTCATTCTGAAAACATGTTGTATTCTGTATTTAAGATCTTCAGGTGGTACCAGAAGTCACTTGAAAGAAGAACATTGAATCCGTTTCTAAATAATGTTAAATACTGCAACAAGTGTTAGTAAGGACAGCAATGAAAACATTTTTAAAAGGACGACGCTGCAGCCTGCAGGTAGAACGCTGAAATGACACACCTGGAACATTGTCGGTTTTGGCAATGGGAAGCCAATCAGAATCCTACTTTAACTATAATTTGAAAACATTTAACAGATTTTTAAACATACCTTTTAATAAGCTATATTCTTATAAAACTGCTGAACTGGTCTTTGTCCTCTTGGTCTTTCATGTTTAGTTAAATTTATGTATTGATTGTATTTATTTAAATTTTTTTTAAACAGCCTTTGCTTATAACTATATGGTTGCAAACTATAGTAATGCGGAAAAAAACGGTATTTCATTTATTTGTCAAAAGACATGGTTCATGTTTCAGATGGCCACACATGAGCTTAACAATTTGTTAAAGTGATCTGTTTTATGATGTCATGAATGAAACAAAATTATGTGCAAAACACAACAGTTTGCCAGACGTATCCTTGGTTACTCTGCATCGTGGTTGTTGCCCTAGATGATTGGCGAGACAGCCAGAAGTTGGTAACTCGAGGATGTATAACTGAAATACACTAACGAACATTACTGACTCTAGTTCACACAACCATCCATACATACACATTCCAACCACTTATCCTGGCCAGGGTCTTGGGCACCCCATAGAATGCATCCAAGGCAACACAGGCTACAAGGCAGGGCTATATCTTAGACACGATGCCAGTTAATACACATAATGAAATTTTTCAGAATAATAAACCAGCAGCGTCCGCCAGTTTTTACATTCAAGATGCTGGTATGCTCCGAGTGGATTGCGTTTTATATTAAATCTATGATCAAAGTTTTATTGGCATGAAGGTTATTTTTACCAACTATGGTTTCTGTTAAAGAACAATAAGGTAAACATATTTCAGCTTAGGGAACCGTTAACGAAAGCGTGCCGGGTTATAATAAATTTTAATGTAAGCTATGCCACTTCAAAGTCAAAGAAAATGTTTAATAATTCCTAAGTATTCTACTGCCACAGAGAAGAATTTCCTTTAAGTCCTGTATCCTGTAACCAGCAGGGGTTATCAGTTTTGATGTTAAGGGAAATTCTGCAGTGATTACGTTCCTTTACCTTTGTTGTTACGCTACAGCGTGATTGTATCTGTATACCCTTTGTGTTGTGAAGGGAAAAATGTGCAAGGGCCATTGTTATAGTGACTTCAAAAGTTTTTTTTTTTCTTTCACTAAAAAGCAGCCACACAAAACAGCACACCCTGTCATACACACACACACACACACACACACACAGAGTGAGTGAGAAAAAAAAGCAGAGAAGAGGAAAAAAAAGATCCATATTTTTATGTTTGTTTGTAGAGCGTATATTTATCTATCGGCTTTTTTTTTTTTAAAATTCCCGCCTTTGACACAGTTTAGCTTTGTGAAAGTTTAGGGAAATTTCATATTTATAATATATCTATTATAAGAAGGACTTGTATTTGCGTCCTCGTATAAGAACAGCTCTTTACATCTTGTTGTTCTGCTTTCCGCTAATGTCGTGCCTAGAAGATGGGACCGGATCTCCAGTCGGTAACCGGACAATGCGGCGTTGTGTGTGGCTCGCTGGCGGCGTTGGAGGCATAAAAAAAACAAATTCCGGGAATCCCCCACCCCCCAAATAACCATATAGGCTAAATAAAGTCTTAATCTTTGCGCTTTTTTAGCCCCCCGGCTGATTTCTTCGAATAACTGCTACAAAGGTCTCACAAGGTCGAAGATTCATTACAATAGCCTATATGCCGCTTAATTACTTGACATCTTACGATTGCCTTTACCGGACCAACTAAACAATTTAGCCAATGTATTATATGTGGGAGTATTTCTGAGAGTTTATATTAAAACAGAACCATTTTCACAGTAACTGAGCAGATGTTTTACACTAATACTTGGCATTTGGTAGAATTGATTGGATTGGTGGATTCATGTTAAAAATGGTTAAATCTCCTTCAAGTATACTTTTTCCTTGCTTATGGTAATTGAGTGGTGGTATAAGTAATTCTGAGCTCGAGATGGTTTGAGATGGCTTGAGACTGGCCATGTGTTCGAAGGAGCGGGTCCGTTTTAAGGTAAATTAATACCTAGATGTCATTTTTAGGCTACTCTGGACGGGCGTAAAGAAGCGTGTTCGTATTCTTTCAGTAGGTAGCCGATGGCCACCTTCCGGAGTGTTCGGTGCAAACTGTCAGGGCATCTAACTCCGCATCGGAACATATATTCACTCAGCCTAAACTCTGAATGTGCATGCAGGGGGAGACATTTTTCCTTCTGTTCCCAGCCTCTGGTCAGATGAAGTTCAACGAGGCGTTTCTTCCAAAATAAAAACGGCGACAGCAACTTTACCGTGAAGTTGATTTACAGCCCCCTTCTGTCCGACTCCAGAACGGAGTCAGCGATCACCGTAGGACGGGTACAAGCGGAAAACTCCTCAGACTCCAGGAATAAAATCGACCGTTTGGGGTTTTCGTTTCCAACCCTGATGAACTTGCAGCAAGATGCGGGGAGCGACGCGGCACCTTCGGCTATGGCGAAAAAGGTGACATCTGGACTAAGGCGCCCTGACAAACCTCCTTATTCCTACATTGCCCTCATTATGATGGCAATTCAGAGTTCCCCAACGAGGAGATTAACGCTGAGTGAGATTTATCGCTTTCTTCAGGCAAGATTCCCCTTCTTTAGAGGGTCTTACCAAGGGTGGAAGAACTCTGTTCGGCACAACCTGTCTCTGAACGAATGTTTCATTAAATTACCCAAAGGCATGGGCCGAGCAGGTAAAGGACATTACTGGACTATTGATCCCGCCAGTGAATGTATGTTTGAGGAAGGATCTTTTCGACGTAGACCGAGGGGATTCAGAGGAAAATGCCACACTTTAAAACCCATATATCGGATGATGAACGGAATTGGTATGGGATCATCCGTATTACCGCAGAGCTTTGATTTCCAGTCTCCAACCGGTTCCTTGACATGTCAAGACAATGGTTACAACTTAGAAATTATGCCAAATCCAATAACCGCCGCGTACGATGCATTTCAAGGTGACCCGCACATGTCCCAGCTGACTTCCAACGATCGATGTGCTTATATAACCAGCTTTCAGGCGAAGTCAAATGGAGACTACGGTCCAAACAGATGCAGTAGCCCGCTGTCATCATCCACTGTATCGGCTAGCTGTGTGGATTGCCTTTCCCCCTATGCAGGTGTCGGTGCACCCCGTACATCCAATATTGGCTCAACATACGCAAATCACCAATCTCTGGCTTCCAGCAATTCCGTACATTCAAGTTTATCCTCCAGCATGTCATCATACGCCATGGGACAGAGATGCCTTCATCCAAACGCTGGGGAAGTGCCCGACATTGCAGGTAAACTGTTTAGGATAACGCACGTCTCAAGTGTACCAAACTGTTTGTAACCGCCTCGCTACAGATATCAAGTCCTGCTCGTAAAAGATTTGTACAGATTTGCGGTTCAGAAATGCGCAAAAAGGCAACAGTATTAGTAGTTAAAGAAGTACTAGATTAAATAATAATAAATAATAATAATAATAATAATAATTAATAATAGCATTGCAGATTCTAGAATTGTAGAGTCTGCTTAGGGGGGTTTCAGCTACCCTACTTTTTGTCTTAGCCCCCAAACAGTTATTTTTCTAAAAACGTTTAGCTGTGGCAGGGGAGTTTCTAGCTATTGAAAAGATCAGGGGCTAAGTCAAGTTTACGTGGGGCTTTTTTTAAGGAAAATTAGCTTCGGGGCTAAAACACTCGCAACCAGGCTTAAAATACTCGGGGAAATAACACCGAGTGATCGGACGTAACGACGCCCTTGCCTTTAGCGATTTGTCTCGTAGAAGTGGCACCCCTACTCAGGGCTGAGCAACGTATGGGTCAAATCCTATAGAATCACCTCTGAATAGCATTTAAATACACGAGTGTGTCTTTCAGCGTATTGTGGGCTGAATATTTACGTTGAATGACACATTCGAGAGAAAAGCGAACACGAACGCAGTTCTTTTTATCAGTTGCTGCTCAGCAGTGTCGTTTTCATTTTGTCTTCCTTTATTAATTTAACGCCTAAGAATGTAAAGTGGGCCTGTCGAAGCATTCAAGATCGAATTACATTTTTGTGATTAACATTATATTTTATAAAAAGCAATTCTTGGACATCTATGAAACCTTTAAAATATCAGCCAAATAATAATGAAATATCAGGTTAATAATACGAACACCAATATTATCATTATTATGATTGATTATTATTAATAATAATACTCGTCATACTAATCATAATCATTATCATCATACCAATAGTAATATCCCCAAAACAGAAATTAAATTCGTGATATATGAACATTTCAGTCACAATTATGTACCATAATAATTTAGCTGTAGGTACGTGTACCTTTTCTGATACAAAAACGGACTCTGAGGAACATTTTTGTACAATTGGGGGTACGTTAATGTTGTTTGTACCTTGGGGATGATCCTCAGAGTCCATTTCTGTGTCTTAAAAGGTACATTTACCTACAGCTAAGGGTACAATTGGCAGACCCCTGAGGGTACAGCCCCAGTGACAAGCGCAGGTACAGATTGGTACTCTTTCATTCTGACAGTGCAGGGGCGACTAGATATGGTCTATTTTCAGTTGGAGGTCCTTTGTTTAAGAAAGATTTAAACCCTGGTTTAAAAATACAGGATATTGGAATGAAAATAACTGCCATATAATTTCTCAGATAATATATACTTACTCCTTATGCGTCACATATGCATAAATTACATTACGCACGATTTGTAGATAAGATTATAATGTAATGCTCACTGGGTCATTCTGGTGACTGTGCGCCGGGTCGGACAGCTTAACCAAACATAGAAAATGCGATTCCTCTTTGATAAAAGTAGGCCCTGTTTATTGCGCACTTTACACTGCAACATTGCACCTATCTGATTTTAGTAACCGTATACGTGTCAAGTTTTTCTTAAATATGCGGCTAAATTGATGTGTATCAAGAAAACATAAAACATGCCTCTATTTCGTAATTCTTGACGCATTACTTCTCAGTTAAAAAATATACATTTTTACCATGTATAACTGAACAGAGATTTCTCATTTCACAATTTAAAGGTAAATCAAAGGATCCTTTTCGTCAGACTACATGATTACCTGCACTGTCAGAAAAATAATTACCAATAAATATATAAACATAGACATAATTCGTACCTTTTGAGAGTGCAATTACTTGTAGCCTAGCTGTAGGTAAATGTAACTTTTAAGACACAGAAATGGACTCTGAGTAATATTTTTGTACCATTGCAGGAACATTAATGTTGTTTGTATTTCGGGGAACATAACTGCACCAGAGCGCTATTAAAGTGTATAACCGCACACGTATACAATTCATCTTAAATGTCGTTGCGTTTTTCACATCAGGACGCCAAACTCAACCAGCCTTTGCGTAAAATTAATTCCAGGACATTTACATTTTAATTCTGTACGGAATATTCATTTTTTTATTCACGCATTTATAAGCAGTGGTGTTTAATTCACTTGTCTTATGTGTGACGATTATCTCTAAGAATTCTTCTGTTCTTGTTTTACATGCAATAGGTCTCCCTAGACATCAATCGCACTCCTCCTCCGTACGTGAGAGGAATGATTTCCTTCTGAACATAAGTAAGTTTTCCTCCTTACATCCATCCGCCGTTGGATCTTATGAGCACCACCATCTGCTCCGCCAGCAGGACTTCAAGCCTTGTGTCATATAAATATCAGTTCCGCTTAGTTACAAATGAAAATACTGCAACTGCCGCAATTTTAGTAACCCGATATGATGTAAAGGACCATTATGACGTCAGTTGTATTGTTTTAAAATTGTCCTGACTTTAATTTTATTTTAGAACGAAATATACAATATTCCTCTGGAGTGTAACAGCTCACTGAATATTGTTGCAAAGAAAAATCCAGTGAAATCTCAGCGCAATGTAACCTATTTTTGAAATGTACGTTCACGTGGACATTCGCAAATGCCATTTTGTTATATATTGAACCAGTTTGCCGATGTTGGTGTTAAAGCTTGTAATAAAGTTTGCGATTTCAATTGTGTTTGTGTGTCTCAAATAATTGATTGAAACCTAATGAAAGGATCCGGTAGACTAACGCAGCTCAAGTTATTTTCTCATTGTTCTATAATCATTCTCATCGTTTTAATTAAGTAAATTGAATTGTATGTATAATTGTATAATTGTATTTAGACATATACCTTAATATTTCAAATAAATAAATACTAGATTTCAGTAGGCCTGCATCGTCTTCAACATATAGATATTACGCAACCATTTTACATTTTAACTGTGCTAACCGTAGTTTCAAACAACGGATCAATTTTGGGAAAATCCTCTGTAAAATGATCTAATTGTGTATTTATGGACAGAAAATTGTGGCCGCAGTTTTAAAAAATTGTTCTTCTCTAACATACTGCCTACACTTGTACCTGGGCATTCATTGCCTAGTCGAGTCCTTGACAGTATTTCTGAAGTGCGATTTGCCTCACTTTGCACAAAAGCGTCTGATGAATTAAAACAAAGGTAAATACACTTCACTTACACTTCATTTACACTTAAAAGAAAAAAGAAAAACAGAACACAAGACTCACTGCGGCATTTCTGATTGGAAATTTAATAAAATAAAAAACTTACAGTGGGCCTATTGGTTTTATTGATGTACCTTATTTGTCCTGAACTATAGCACACGAAGTGACACAATAAAATCAGTGCATGGCATTTCTCTTCCTGAAATCAGCCAGCTATACTCTAAGTATTTTCTAAGTATTTTGTCCCATTACTCCATCTAGTGGTCGTAAAAGAAAATTGCTGCAGAATAGGACGAAGACTTAAAAACGCTTGTGATTATTTCAGGGTACCCCCAGGATTCTCCAAGTTAAATTTAAGACTTTTAAAGACATTTTTAATACTATTTAATGTAATCCCAACTTCACAGCTACACCGGCAAAGCTATTAAGAATATAATGGAAAATTAGTATGGCTTTTATACCGTGTAGTTTATAAATCGTTAGCATCAACGTGAAATTTTAATCTTGAAAAATCAACTGCTAATCTAATTGCAAAGGCATACAGGGGTTGGACAATGAAACTGAAACACCTGGTAAATAGTGTCTGAGGCGTCACGCCTATACATGGGCAGCCTGGCGGCCAATCTTTACTGATTGCACATTCCGTCAGTAAGAGCGCAATGTGAAGGTTGAGTTAGCAGAGCAATAGCACAGCTTTACATAAACTGCTGCAATTTGCGCAACATGGCAGACAGTTCAAAAGAGGACAGATTGTTGATGCGTGTCTCACTGGCGCATCTGTGACCAGGACAGCGAGTCTTTGTGGTGCATCGAGATTTTATATATATATAGATTTATATATTAAATCTCTTACAGCATTTTATTCACTAGGAACTCATTTACTTGATATTTTCACAGTATTTATTCACAAAAATCGCATATGCCTGTTTCCAAAATTCCCCAGCTTACTTCCCAAGGAAAGTTTCCAGAAATTTACTGGAAATTTTCAACCCGTTTGCAGCTCCACTCATGACTTAGTGGACATCTGCTTGTACCTCCTATGCTCTCAAAGTTTGATGATGTTTTTCATGTGTGCTTACTATGGGTCCCATTCTGAATGGAAGCTACCGTATGCCAACTAAGTTATGACCGATGCTGAACTTTAAGACCAACATGTCTAATGGTGAGTATTATGTATAGGCCACAACACCCTGTATCTGTATCTCGGTAATGATCAGACCACACAGGTTTCTACACATAGTCACCTCCCATGGCCACCACGCACAGTAAGGTAAAAAAGCCATTTTATTTCTGTACATTGTAAATCAATGTAAATGTTTTCCTAATAATTATACAAATTATACAAATATTTTAAATACAATTAAGTTTCCATGTATAAAAATCAGGACAATCACCACAGAGTAAGAGTCTGTATATTTTATCTTCAAACCTCAGAGACCAACATGACAACATTTTGAAATGTATTAATGACTACTGGTAACACTTTGGGTGCTTTTTTTCGGGAAACGGGAATTTTTCCAGAACGAGGAACTTTTGTCATGTTTCCAATGCAGGAACTGGCCCAACTGTAGTTCCTCAGAGACAATTCTGGAACCCTTTTTAGTCCCTACTCCAAATTAAGTACACTACATTGACAAAAGTATTGGGATACCTGGCCATTATACCTACAGGAACTTTTGTGGTGTCCCATTATAAATCCATAGGCATCAATATGGAGTTGCCCCCTCCCCCCTTTACAGCTAAAACAGCTGCCACTTTTCTGGGAAGGCTTTCCACAAGATTTTGGAGTGTGTCTGTGGGATTTTTTGCCCATTCATCCAGAAGAGCATTTGTGAGGTCAGATACTGATGTTGGATGTGAAGGCCTGGCTTGCAATTTGCATTCTAGTTCATCCCAAAGGTGTCCAGTGGGGTTGAGGTCAGGGCTCTGTGCGGACCAGTCAAGTTCTTCCACACCAAACTCACCCAACCATGTCTTTGTGGACCTTGCTTTGTGCATTGAAGCATAGTCATGCTGGAACAGAAAAGGGCCTTCCTCAAACTGTTCCCACAAAGATGGAAGCATAGAATTGTCCAAAATTTCTTGGTATGCTGAAGTATTAAGAGTTCCCTTCACTGGAACTAAGGGGCCTAAACCAACCCCTGAAAAACAAGCCCACACCATTATCCCTCCTCCACCAAATTTTACAGTTGGGACAGTGCAGGCAGTCAGGTAACGTTTTCCTGGCATCCACCAAACCCAGACTCGTCCATCAGACTGCCAGACAGAGAAGTGTGATTTGTCACGCCACATAACACGTTTCTACTACTCCAGAGTCCAGCGACAGCGTGATTTACACTACTCCATCTGATGCTTTGCATTGCGTTTGGTGATGTGAGGCTTGAATGCAGCTGCATGGCCATGGAAGCCCATTCCATGAAACTCCTGGTGCAAAGTTTTTGTGGGGTTAATGCCAGAGGAAGTCTGGGACTGAAGTGAACAGAGTGTTGACGACTTTTACGCAGAAAGTGCCTCAGCACTCGGTGACCCCGTTCTGTTTCTTTACGTGGCTGAGTTCCTGTTGTTCCTAAATGTTTCCACTTTGCAGTAAAACGACTTATAATTGACCCATTCTTTCTTTGTAATCCTGACTGCATGGCTGGGTGCTTGAATTTATATACCTGTCACAATGGGTCTGAATGAAACACCTGAATTCAATGATTACGAGTCGTGTTCCAGTACATTTGTCCATATAGTGTATAACGGCACACATCTAATTTTAGAGAAGATGACCACCATATACAGGCCTACTTTGTCGGAATTCTCAGTACTCCCTCAGCAAAGTATCACAGGAAGGGGAAGGGAAGATCCAATGCAGCATCCATGCCCACAGCAACCCACAGGGGGGGTCACCTCATGGTAACAGAAATAGAGAAACAATGTTTGCTACAAAATCTCTTACAAACAAAGCAGTTGCAAATAGATAATTGCGTATACTGCACTCAAGAAGAGATGAGTGGTCAGTAAGGCCAGTGAGTCAGTGCTGTACATATAAAACGTTGACAATGCCATCCGCTATCCTCTGTGTCCTCCAGGAAGCGTGGAACACACGCCTCTAGCAATCGCCCTGCAGGAGAGAGGAGTCCATCACAACAATGTCATCAGCATCGAAAAAATGATCTAGTCTACCAGTCGCCACCTTTTATCACCTCCTGAATTACCTATCGATCATATGATCTTCCGATACTCTGGAAGTCAGGTGACCAATTGTGTCATCATGCACCTAGATCCCTACACATGTTACTGGTGTGCATACACAAAATACACAATCAAAGTAAATAGGGCGCCCTCATGTATGCATAATAGCCTTGTTTTTAAGTATATCACCTGCAGTATCATAGCTCATTTAGCCTAGTTATCGGACATGTGCGTGGCCAAACACGCCGGGGGTAGGTCTTCAGAGATCGGTACGGTCATTTTTCCAATGATGATTCATGACTTATCAATCATTTCAGACTGTCAAGAGAGATTCTGATGGACTAGTACAATACATTGGCTCCAATCCTTGAACAACCTACATTTTGGAATCATACTGTTCCTGTCCAGTTCCAAGTACTGGCAACATCTGGCTTCCTGGTGACAGGAACATAACAACAGAAACTGGGTGAC
>JAAGVU020000078.1:8636913-8656361 GCA_011763525.2 Mormyrus iriodes | reverse complement strand
ATTATTATTATTATTATTGTTGTTGTTGTTATTATTCATTGGTTAATGTTGTCATACAAATTACGACAACTGTAATATCGTGCATTAAATATCGCAACGACATGAAGTTTAGTAAGAGTCGCTCTCTGAACTGAATAAACACCCGGGGGCAGTGAAAGGAGTTCATGCCCGGGTCTCTGAAAGCAGAAACCCGCACTGGACAGCTGAGGTGCGCGGCTTTAATCAGCACTGTGTGAGAGAATGCGGGCATACGGATGAAGCCGGCTTTGCAATTTCCAATAAAAGACAGATATTTGTCGTCATTTTACCCACTTTAATGTCCAGATAAAAACTTTAATATTTCACAATGAAAACACCTTTGTTACAGTCTATGTAAAATATAGCCTGCATTTTGACTATTAAATGTTCTAATAAATCTATAGATGACGGGAATTTTTCCCGCAATTAATTTTTAATTTAAACACAATAATACAATAAATGCATTTTACTTAATTGCAAATTTCTATCCGAGTATCAAATTATAGTAAAATGTACAAAGTTATATTTCCCTATTCCGTAAATTTGCAAAAAATGTTTTTTTTTCAGAGAAGAAACAAAGCTTACAAAATCAGAATTTTTTGTCAAAATTCGAACACTTTTTTAAATATACGTCTATTCAACATATTCAAAATTATTTAAATGTATAATTCTGGCATAATTGCTAAACGTAGCCTGAGTGCAACATGTTCCTCTGCATATATCTCAGAAATACGATTTAGAAAACGTTTTAATTACTATTTATCTACGAATCAACTTTAAAATCTTTCATTAAGACGATTAAGATACCGTCACATCTCTTCAAGGTGGCTGCTGAAAAAGGGCCCCCCAACAGCATTTCTCGAAACCAGAGACTAAGGAATTTTGATTACATTTCTAACACCTTGAAAGTCACCCAAGGTGCTGTCCGTTTGGCACTCTTTAAGATCTGCTTCACACATAGACAAACTTTCGCACTCAGCACATTTCCTCTGTTAAAAGAGATTATTCTCGCAGTAATTACATTTCGTACACTGCCTACTGCAAGAGATAACGGGCCATCGTTCCGCTTTGATGGCAATCAGTGTTGAATGAAAGCTTTAACTAACAGTCAGTGCTAATACAGACAATCTTGTGAGCTACGGGGATCAAACATTCGTAATGTTTTGTTAAATTGTTCGTTAAATAAATTCGTATCCAAAAAGAAAGGTTATCTGTAGAATTAATATAGCTTCGTGGTGTAAGTTTAAAGAAGCCATTAAATACAAATCCTTTATTTTTGTTTTTACTTTCAAACACTTTGCAGTGTTTGTTTGTTTTTTATCATCAGTAGTATCAGCTCACGATATCTGCAAAGTCTTGATTAAAACTAAATGAGGCCTGTTGATTGGCTTTGAATATATTGTTTTAATTATATATTTACACAGGCTTATACGTTTCGCATGCGGTAATTATACAATAATCCTCCTTTTTTGCTTTATGTGTAAGCAACTGACATTCGTTTAAGTGATCAGTGTTAGCTGAAGTGAGCAGGGAGTTGCCAGTACCTCTTCTCATTTTTCTAAGTGCGTGTGTGGCCGAAGAGAAATGCACTGCAGCAGCCTTTCCCGACAACTCGACCTCCCATTGGACTCTAAGAGAGGTAGGGGGCGGGGCCTTATGAAAAAAAAACGTGACTGCGTAAAAAAGTCCTTTCTAGTGACGGATGCTCAAAGTCCAGAAGTTTTCTAATGTTCCTCGCGGCAGACAGCGCGCAAAACTCCGCTTTCGCACCGAAATCCAACGCGCTGTCATTTTTCGGCTGAGGAGCCGTGGGTTTTGAGTGCAGCTTGAGTGCCGAAGAAGAGAAAGTGGAGCTAATCTGCTAACCGACTTTGAAAAAGTTCGTATCGCACGAAAAGCGTGTGAAGCGATTGGGAGAAGAAATGCAAGCGCGCTACTCAGTCTCCAGCCCCAACTCTCTGGGCGTCGTGCCCTATATCAGCAGCGATCAGGGCTACTACAGGGCGGCCGGTGGAGGATATACTGGGATGCCAGCCCCAATGAGTATGTACTCCCATGCTGCTCACGATCAGTATCCCGCCAGCATGACTCGGGCTTATGGACCGTACACACCTCAACCTCAGCCAAAGGATATGGTCAAACCGCCGTACAGTTACATTGCTCTTATCACAATGGCGATTCAGAATTCACCCGACAAAAAGGTGACCCTGAATGGGATTTATCAGTTCATTATGGAACGCTTTCCTTTTTACAGAGACAATAAGCAAGGCTGGCAAAACAGCATTAGACACAACTTGTCCCTTAACGAATGCTTTGTTAAAGTTCCCCGTGACGATAAAAAGCCTGGCAAGGGTAGTTATTGGACTCTGGATCCAGATTCCTACAACATGTTTGAGAATGGCAGCTTTTTGCGGCGGAGGAGACGATTCAAAAAAAAAGACGCGGTGAAAGAAAAGGAAGACCGGACGGTGAAGGAGACGCCGAGGCAGCAGAGCAGGGAAGGGGAGCAGGCCGTGCAGGGCACGCAGCCTGTGAGGATCCAGGATATAAAGACTGAGAACGGGGCAGCGACGCCCCCACAGGCCGTATCGCCCACGCTGAGCACGGTGCCCAAAATCGAAAGCCCTGACAGCAGTAGCAGTATGTCGACCGGCAGCCCGCATAGCATCCCATCAAACCGATCCATCAGCTTGGAAAACTCCGAGCATCATCATCACAGTCAGGCCCCGACCCAAGGATTCAGCGTGGATAACATCATGACGACTCTTCGGGGATCTCCTCAAAATGCATCTGAGCTCAGTTCTTCCCTTATCGCCTCCACCAGGACAGGTATTACGCCTTCTTTGTCGCTTAATTATTCTCCAAACCAAACATCCGTCTATAGCTCGCCCTGTAACCAAAACGCCATATCCACTAGCTCTAACGCGACTTACCATTGCAACATGCAAGCTATGAGTTTATATGCTGGAGATCGACCCGGGCACCTGGCACCTACAACAAGCGTGGATGAATCGTTGCCCGACTACTCGCTCACCACCACCTCGTCCTCACTGACCCATGGCAATCTAAGCTCTGGTCAGGACGCTCACCACCCTCATCAAGGTCGGCTGGCTTCGTGGTATCTCAACCAGGCAGGGGACCTAAGCCACCTCGGTGCCACCTATCCCACGCAACAACAGAACTTCCACTCTGTCCGAGAGATGTTTGAGTCCCAAAGAATTGGCCTGAACAATTCTCCTGTGAACGGGAATAACAGTTGTCAAATGTCCTTTCCGTCCAGTCAACCCATCTACCGCACATCGGGGGCTTTTGTTTATGACTGCAGCAAATTCTGACGAAACTACGTTGCTTTCCTAGTGCTTTGTTCTTTTATTTTTTATAAAAGATTTTTTTTTATCTCATGGCTTCAATGGACGAATATGATATTAAGGCAAAGAAACATAGCCTTGATTTGTTAAGGAGAGTGTTACTCCAGATAACACGTAAGTCTCTTCTCGATTTTGAGAGCTATGTTTGAAATATTATGTTTAATCAGATGCCAGTTGTTTATGGACATGTTATAACGTGTAAATTTTATATAGTAATTTATTTTTTATAGTGTAGTTGGATATGTGGACCAAACACAGAGATGTGTTTCTAAATTGAAATGCCGTAATTCCTCAGTTCCATTATAGAAAGGAACTTGTATATCGCCGTGTTATTTCGAAATGTTTTGTTGGAAGTATTCTGAAGGCATTGCATTGTTTGTTTAATAAATTGCCTTTTTATTTCAGTTAAACAGGCGCCTGATTTTTTAGAGCGTTATGAAAACAGATAACGTGTTTAGGCGGTGGGATAAGAAAACCAATATTAGGTATTATTTTCCTGATTTCTTTATATTTTTAAATATTTAGACCATTGCAAGTGCCTTTTTTGTTCCATGCAGCTATCTTCTAAAATTAGTGTGGACCTTTCAAAAATAACTTTTACCGAAAACTCCTCGAAAAAATAATATGCATATATAGACGATAAATGACTTAAAGTTGGTCTGGTAAACACACGATGAAGACATGATTTTCAGAAAACGGGAACTGCTTTTCTGTTTTTGTTTTCCGTATGATTTTCACGAAGTTGTTTTATACCGAGAACAGTGAAAATGTTCGAATATTAAAAATGTTAAAGTATCAATAGGCGTATTGACTAATAATACTGTTTTATAAATAAGGTGATAAGCTGACAAGTGATTTAATTAAGACAAAATTACACAACGAGAACTCAACTAATTCAGGTGTACACACACACACACAGACACACATACACACACACACACTACTGACGGATAAGTACGTTAAGTAGGCCTACAAAACAGACAGTATACACACACACACACACACACACACACACACACCTTTTGATGTAAGTATGAATGTGTTGATTTATACCGATTATGCATTATTTATTGGCCATTCATTTCTGTTATGGCTAGGATAACTAATGGTTGTATTTTTATTTTGTCCGATTCGAAAAATATTTTTTGAACTTGGCCTATATATCATAAGCTTTAACTATTTCGGACTTTTGCCTTTATTCCCTTAATGTGGTCTACCTTAATGCTGTTTTAATGCCATCGTCTGTTTGCAGAAATACGTCGCTGCTCAGTTAATATCGTACCATTCTTGCTATACATTTATGTATACATTTCTATAACGGAGGCCTAGAAATTCAGTTTAACATGAAACATGACACAAAGGTTAGTTTGTCCCCATGGGGGTGTCTATGGGTTCTCATAAACATAAGATTTCTCACCGAGGGATCGAGTCAACATTTCCTGCATTAATACAAATATGCTGCCTTACGTGAATGTGATCGTATCAGGAAGACGGTAAAAATACATCTGAAAATTAAGAGGCATTCTCAGATCCATTATGCCGCCTTGTTCCGTTGGTATAATAAATCTATATACAGAAAATGTAAACTTTTTACTGCGCTCATGACGCTGGTCGACAGTATTATTTCATCTATTTATTTAGATCTCCACATAAGGAAAAAAAAATAATAATAAATTAGCTGGTAAATGTTTAATAAATCATATATTTTATATGTAAAATTAGCATTTCATCTTTTACATTTGCGCAAGGTAAACAATATGTTAAAATGTGATTCTAAGTATTTATGCTGTACTGACGCAGGTCACTAAATTACAGCATTTTAGATAGGCCTACTTCAGTCATAGGATAAAGAACATGGAATGTTGTTACATAACTGATATTAAAATACGTTTTATGTCAGATACACCGGATCATTTCAATCTGTTACACTCTTGCGCTTCGCCAATGGGAAAAAAAAACGGCAGCATACTTAAAGCGTTAATTTATGTTCATTATTTTAAATACAGATTTATGTATATTTATTTATAATCTTAAATACAAATACACACAATGAAAACTATATGTAGATAAATCTACCTGAAGCGGTCTGTTTTTTTTCTGCAACTTACGTAACTGCATAATCAATATTTGGACTCACAGCAGCTCGTAATGCAGGTTACGTTCTCAGAAGAGCTTCTCATATATTTCAGCAGTACTGACAAATCCACACTTTTATATATATACTTTATGTATGTGTGTGTGTGTGTGTGTGTGTATATATATATATTAAATGCCGCTAAAAGTGCGAACGGTATACGTGTCTATGATGTAAACATGGGAAATATATTTTGTCGTAGTAATTGTGATGTCATTTGTTTGTACTCCAAAGCAGAGTATTATTGACACATCATTCAAATTATAATGACAGGCTACTAACACCATATAGGCCAAAAATCAGCTATCAATCAGTAATTTGTTATATACTGTCGTTTAATTGTACTTTTTATTCATTGTCGCATGTAAAACGTCATATGAACAAATAAGGGAATTTACTTTCGACTGAGAAACTTATCATTCTAAATGGGGTATGTACCCTTGCAAACAGCTGGCATCAGACTCATAAAGCCATTAGCTTCTTTCTCCAGCAATAAACAAACGTCGCAATGGTCCGAGATTGATCGGTTCACTCAAGAGCGGGCGAGGTCAGGAAGGAATAAAATTCAATCTGACTCATTTTTCATTAGTGGGAAAAGGCAAAGCAGGAGACGGGGCTGCGCAGAGAATCTTTGGTTCAGGAACCTATGCGGCGGTGCAAATTTACATTACATTTATAAATACGTTACATCAATTTCCTGTCGTTTAAGAAATCCGTTACCCAACACTTATTTGCCTCCGCAGAGAAAAAGATACCGCAAAGATTATTATAAGTCAAATGTTGGACATTGTTTTTTTTTTCTATCTCGTGAAATAGCTCGACTATTGTTCATTCCTCCCCTGCAAGTCCCGCAAATCTACAATGTCTCTGCGCGTCACTGTATATCCAGTATTTTACAGTACTTACAGCAGTTTGCTTCAATTATGTGGCATTTAAACTCCATCTATGAAGTCCTACAGAGTAATACTTAGAGGATTTTTCCTAGGCCTATATATTCTGTCATTAATCTGGCTGCTGACCTATTCTTCCACTCAATGATATTCCATTATTAACCATATTAACCATATTTTGCATTATAGCGGGAGTCATATTTAAGTTCCTGCAAGTTTTTAATTGGACAAACTTGAACGCGTGTGTTCGTCGCTGTGCATATGTGAGCATCCCATCAGGGACTTGACAGTACATGCAAATATCATTCTATCCTCAAATATCTGAAAATTTAGGTTAGGTTTAATCAAACACGTGCATTTAAGTATTTTTATCCAGTAGAATCAAAGCGCATTTCCAATAGGTTTATACGCGTATTCAGTGTTAATGAATTATACCATGCTTTAACCTTGAAATTTTGAGTTATGACATTTACAGCTTGAGGGTTAGACTAGTAACAGATTTAGCTAGACAAACGCAAATATGTGTGTGTGTGTGTGTGTGTGTGCGCGCGCGCGGGTTGCACAATTACATTTCGCGATGTGTTCTACGACAAATATAAAATAATGGTGCACTGAAAATTGGAGCAGACGTTGAAGGGGTTCCTTAAATAAATTTGCAACAGCCTTCAAATGCAGTCAGATTACGTTTCAGTATTTTAATGGGCATGGAAAAGAAGAAAAAGCTATGCAGCAGGGTTTTGCTCCAGATAACGTCAAAGTCACCGAGGTCTACATTAAAATCTGTATACAAATTAAAATATGTTTAGATGTACATCGAAAACGCCACATACATTAAAGTTGAATTTTTTTATTTAGTATTATTTTCATTGGAATTCAAGGAACGCGTTGGCTCAATTAAGACCGGAAGAAAAACTTATACGTTCACATACATATTTAGGTGACACACGCAATTAGTCTCTTACTTATGTAATAATAAAATTGCTGGTTATTATATTTACTTATATCTGTTTGTAACTGTTCGTGGATAGTCAAGCGTTTTCCACGTTACTATATAGTTAGACAAATTCGGATCAGTAGGATTGGTTCATTGCTTACAGTAAACGGGTGAACACAGAAGTGAAATCCTAAATTATGTGTTAATGGTAAAATGGTATAACAAAGAATCTAAAATAACTATTATTTTAAAATGCATACTTTCAGTTTCAGGTTACCTTATTTTTATTTTTACGTTACGTTTGATTTTAGAATATCCAGGCCTAATCCTTTATAGAAAAGGCTCTTAACAATCGCAATTGGAATAACTATTTAATATAAAAGAAATAGAAAATAAATAAAAAAATAAACAAATTAAATACGTCATTAGTCACAAATGATTGCTTATAAAGATAGTGGCTTCTGAAATTCTCAAAATAGCATGCTGTTTTTTTAATGACAATCAATATGTGGCTAATTTATAGTTTAACAGTACAAACCGGTATAGGAGTGCCGCGTTTTCGTACTATTTCACAATTAGTAAGAATAGTTACTCCACAATGGCGAATGCAGAATTCACATTGTGCATACATATATTTGTCAATAATTAGTTGGGTGCAGGTATTTATCGAACCGATTTCTTAGCTTAAGGATGAAAAACATTTCCTGTTATTTAAGGACTGGATTCGATCAAAAAGTTTGATTTAATCAAAAAAGTTACAATTTTCTTTCGAGAATTTTCGACTGAGTTGCTGTTCTTGTTTTTCTCATTCGTTCAGCTTGTCCAGTTTGACGTCGGGTGTACCTACCCTGCACCTGCATGCCGTGGGTACATGCACTGTGGAAACTGCTAAGCTTGCGCTCACAATCTTTTCCAGGGCCGACCTCAAAGCACCATCTGTTTCCAATTAGACTCAACACAGGCGCAGACTGTGCTTTGACGGTCAAGCAACGGGTTTAATGCATTATGTGTGTGTCTTAAAGGAAAAAAGCTATCCCAAAATGTTCCCTCGTTTTAACCCTGTTTCAAAACCAGCAATTTTCCATTTAAGTTGAATGCCAAACGGGTATTCAGTAAAAGTTTTTCGGGTGTTTTCCACTGAAATGAAGGACCACCAGTCTTTCGGGTCGGTTTCAAGTTAGCTAAATGTCATACTACTGCGTTCATTTATTTATATTCATTGACTGTGTTACATTGTTACCTATTGCTGGAACTGAGTACAGCAATCTACTTACTTAGTTAGTTACTTCCTTTCTTACCTACTTACTTTCCTAGTGGCTCATGGTGCATAATAAAAGAGCTCATTGCGCAAGTTTAGTACTCCACTGGAGGTCTATTATAAATATTACAAGACTGAACGATTTTATTAGCACGCATTCCTACTTCTTACTCTTTACGGCGACTTAAAACGTATAGTGAAACCTATATCCAGGCGAATTTGTTTTTATTTTTTTGAGTTTTGAGTCTCTCGCCTAGAATAAAGACTCAGTGTGACTAGTGGATACCTAGCAACAGGAAGAGCAGCGGAGCCCTGCGACCTCTGGATAACCTGAGTACGTTAGCATGAAAAAGTGAGACAATATGCCTCCCTTAAAATATCTTTTGATAGCGACTGGCCACAGGTAGATCGTCTAATTATAGCTACACACTTTAACGTCCGGCTATTGAGAAGCAATATGCTAATATACTGGTATATATAAATATACATCGCCACATTTTTACAATGTATTTTTATAATTTAAATAAAAATATTCTGATTGTATACGATTCTTTATTTGATATTTCCGAATTCTATAATCTCAATCTATATTCGAAGACACAACCCGAATATATGCCATGACGAACATTGTCACAACAGAAATTTACATTCGAACAGAAGAAGAGACGTGAAAGAGTAGAAGAAAATTTGACTCGGGGGATATAGCGGTTCATCTATATAACTGGGTTTATATCCTCAAGTATCGTTCTACAAGCAAAATTACAGTAACAGGTGCTTTGGTTGTGTCTCACTGGACTTTTCCCCGGACAGCTGGGTACATACTGCCACATTATTTGTTTTTTTCTTTCAATTATTCTTTAATCTACCTAGCTGTATGTACTAACTCCTTCTAAACCGTTAAACACCAACGAAACATTGATTAATATCAATACGACAAACACCCCCCAATGCAACTGAAAAACATTAATTAAATGGTCTTACATACAAAACTATGTGAACTGTGAAGTCTGAAGTTCAGGCAGTTCGTCTTAATTTAAATATGACAGAATGCGTTATTTTTTTCACAACTTACTGTAAAACTCTGGAGCTGTTGTGCCATATTGTACCAATTTGTACTTCTTAGTCTCACTGGGTAAAAACAAATTTACTCACTCAAGAGAAATGGACGAGACAACATGACGCCCGTTTCCAGCATCCCGGGGTGAAATTGTCTGATCATTTACAATAAAATCGCGAGGTTAGGTATAGGATGTGCGGCAGTGAGTATACTTTGCAAAAATTCGCATAGCGTGACAAGTTAATAAAATATTGTGCTGAGTGGTGAATACACGGCCAAATCGGATTTTTTTAAACGCCCTAAATGTTTCTAAACAGTACCGATTCTTAGATTTTATTATGAAATGGTTTTCTATAATGTAATAGAATAGAAGAAAATACTGAACAATTATACAAAATTTAAATTAAAGAAATAAAAAAATAACTTTGAAAGGGGAAGATGTTTGGCTATGATATGATTTCTATGCTGCAAATCTGTAGCATTGCTATGCTATTTTTTACCGTTAATCCGACATACCAAACACTTTCATGCGACAAATTTCGTGAGGGCGCCTTTACAGTCCTAGCATCTTATTACTTACATATTCCTTGCATCTTATCACTTACTTTGTTGCATTCTGGCTCCAGAACCTATAATGACGTATGATGCATTTCAATCTATTATCGGACACATAATTATTTGAGGTAATCGGCTCCTTTCACTAAGTTTGGGACCATATGGCTAAAGATAAGTGTTCACGGAAAGGATACGACAACCGTATTGAAGAAACATCAAAACTTATCAGATTCACCCTGTGCGTCTTTATGGCGTACATGCGTATCTACCCTTCCGTACTATTTCATAACGATTTCTACAAATTCAGTTTACACGGGTTGCTATATGCTGCTGAAATGGGAATACTCACTGAATAGTGTCTTGTACATATTTTTAAAAGAAACAAAAAATTAAAAAGAGATGCATTTTAAAATAATAGTTGAAATATGTCAAGGTGAACAATCACAAATGAAAGAGAGACAGAACAAGGAATTGACTGACAATATGTCCTCCGTTCATATAAAGTCCAGAAATTGTGAAGATCCTTTCTGTCTCCTTCGTGCCGCAGGACCACTGTTCACTGTGGGATGTTTCCTACTGTTACACGAAGGAAGGACACAGAGGACCCCCCCCCATCACAAATCCCGAAAGTTTCAGGGACAACTTTTCTGCGGTTCTCTGTTCAGTGAATGATAAATAGCTTAATTTGATTTAGACGAATGTTTTCGTGTTATAATGCATATTATATGACTAACATAACATTCTGAAAGATATCCATCCATTCAGACGCGAAACCTGGCCCCAACGGTGTGAGGAGAAAGCGCTCACCACTGCGCTGCCCTGATGCCCCCATTTGAACGTATTTACTTATTTTATTTATAAAACATATAACGTTTCTATAATTTGCGTGCAACAATATATTATCAGTATTTATCATCATCATCATCATCATTATCATTATTATAATTATTATTATTATCTTGTATTATAAATATTATACTATTATAAGGATATAAATAATTTATTTTGTCTGTAATGCAGGTAACGATAGTTTTTGTATACTAAAAGTATTGCTAAGTTAATTATAAAAACAAACCGCGAAAACCCGTCAGTACTTAACGGGTTTCTTGACAGTTTAATGACTCTAAATGAATAAGCACAGTACAGAAAATGTAGCCAGTTTGTTAAGACTGTTTTTGTGACTCGGTGGGATACCCATTACTAAAGCATCCTGGCGTTTTAACAACAGTCTAATGCCAGTTGAATCCTACCTACGACACTCACACATGTCCATATGCACCAAGACTGTCCTCAAACTTGGGAGAGAATCACCACAGGGAGCACAGAGAATCGACATCTTCAAATCTCACATGGAGCATTTACACACTGACGGGCTTCTAATGTGGTTTAGAAGGCCATTAAAAAGTGTTTCTGGAATTTCAATTGGCCAGCAATTAAAGGCATAAGAAGACAAGAAAAATGCCCCAGAGAAGCTTTCCTGTTGAGCCAGCAGGGTTCCCAAAGTGTTCTGTTCCAGGGAAGCTCTGCATGAAAGTGCACAAGCACAGGAAGGAACAAAAACTGGGCACAACATTTATTCCCAGAAGATACTGCCCCAGTGCTGGGTCAGTCACTATGGAAGAGCATACGGAGTGGAGCTCATTGGATAGGATTACCTGGTGTCCATGCGTACCCCACGCATACCGCATGGATGCTTCTATTCAGGGGGCCCTGGGGACATTTACAGCACTGTACGGGGCTCTATTTTCCAATGGAGTGCTGTGGTAATCATAAGTTCAAAACTTCATCGAGCTTGTCGTAGTGCTAGAATGACTTTAGGCTATTCACCCCTGCGCTGGACAGCTGGAAATCCTGGCCTCTACATGGATGGACCAGGTCTCACTAACTCATGTTCTTAATCTGATTTTGCTATTATTAAATTAGAAAGATTGTACGTTATAACAATATACATCTATATGTATGTATGTGTGTGCGTGCGTGCGTGTGTTTATATATGTCTATAATGGGTGTAGCACATTGCATTGTAAGATGTGCAAAAATAATTCTCTAAGGTACATTCAAGTTCATTGTCAAAAATTTGTAGTATTTAATGTCTAAATAAATTTGGAGTTCGTTTTAAATATTTAACATTTCACCAGAATGTGTATTAACATTTCCTATTGGTAGGTACTTAGCACTTACACCGTAAAGTTATTGTTCAGTAAAATCAGTGTAAACCTTTTACGGCTTCTGTAGCGAGAATAGCAGCCAGGAGTGTCTTTTAATCACTAGTTAACCGAAAGAGGCTGAACCTGCTTCAGCCACTCAACAGGATTTGATGTAGCGACACTTTAGAAAGAAAGATTATAGGTTTAACTCTCCATTTTCTCATACTTATATCTTTTTCTAATCTCAGTTGTTACAATGAAATATGTGGCTGCATGAATAGGCAAAGAATATAAATTATGTAAACTATGAAAGCTGTTTGAAAAAAATGTCTCCTATAGTTTGAGAGGTTTTTTTCTGTTACCCTGGAATCTTGGAAATTAATCAGCAGTAGGAAGAATCCTCCGGAATAAGACTGTTCGCAAATGCTTTTCCGTCCGTCGTGTTGTTCAGATGGATTTTTAATGTCAATCCATCACAAAGTACTTACACTCGCTCATACTTGGCCTCCAGCAGAGCTTTATGGAGCAAGTACTCACAGAGTAGATGAAGATATTTTCAGAAATTGAATGTTACTTTCATAGTGTCATACGCCTATAAATTTAATTCCCGGTGATCAAAGCTAACTCTAGCAATGGGTTTTTAAACAACTTTTCCTGTCACGCTACAAAACTCATCTGCAGAACTGAAAGTCTGAAACATCAAAAAGATGGAGAAAGTAATTTCTCCTTATCTTAATCGACGTGCAATTTAAGTAATGGCCTTACACTTTGGGATTACTGACTGCTGGTGTGCTTCTAGCCAGGGGCACAAATGTAGCCCTTTGTGGGGGCCTACTGATATATTTTCTGGCTGCAAAAGGTGAGATGTTTAGGCGATTAATGATGACAAAACATCATATTAAATTTGTCTTCATAACAGTGAAGTGCTCCTACTCCAAGGTGCAAAGGTTCAGAAGTAATTGATATTGTTGAGAGATAGGAATAAGCAGATCTGTATTTTTGTCTCCAACCGCATTGAATGTAGAGGATAACTTGTGAAATGTCATGACCTGCTCTGCATTATGAGCAATCAGGGTATTATACGGCACAGATCAAAACAACATTTTGTTTGGGGATGTGGGGTGCACGAAGGCCCCAATGGGTCTAAAGAACTTGCAGAAGGAGCCTTGTTTGAAGGGAAATTCTCCACCAATCATTGACCTTACATTTTCCTCGCAGAAGGACAAAAGCTCAGGAAGAGTCCAAACATGGCTTGAGCATGGAGAGTTCTACAAGCAACCGGAGAAGCTCAGCCTTGTTAAGACCTGTTCATAGTCCTCTGCATGCATGCAGATGGAGGTATCTGCTTGAATGTTTATGATGCGATTGGTGTAAACGTGGTTCTTTGAGGTCAAACACAGCATCAGGATTTTGTGCCATAGCGGTCCACACCCACTACTCATGTTCGACAAATCCACAGAAATGTAAATAACATTGATACGTTTGAAGAACATCTATGCAAAGAAGGTCAGAGTTATACACATTTGTATGACACAACATGTTGAAATTGTAAAGATTCAAAAACTGAAAACCAAAATAAAATCTGAAATCAATCAAGTAATTTATGAAGCACCTGAGCCAGACTCCTTTGTTTTTGTTGCGAAAGTATTTGATCATTTGTTTTAGATGGTTCAAATTGTGTAACTTTCAAACAGACAGACTCTGTAGTTGTTTAATATATTTTTGTTTCAGACATTTATTATATATAATTTAACTGCTGTTAAAGACTTTGAAGGTTTCCGACACAGAGATGGCATGTTTCATCATATTCCAAACACAAGGATATAAACAGATCGTATAGCTGTCTGAAACACAATTTATTGCTGTTTTACCAAAAAAGTTAATCTTTCAGAAGTTCTTTTGTGTTGCTGTTACTTGCCATGGCACTTTTCCTTAAAAAAAGTCATTCGATTGTGATTTGCATTCAATGCAACATGTGTGGCCAGGTGCATAGATTTTGGCATGGATGGTAGGGAGATGTCCCTACCAAAACTGTGGGAGTACCATGTTTGTTTAGGGGGGTGAGTGGTGCAGGGCTGATTTGGTCCCTACAAGTGTTGAAACCAAACCAACACACTTGCATGTGGCTCTACTTGAATGCAGCCTCCGCTAGATTTCCCTAGTGTGTATGTTGCTGCTACAATCTGCTGTGAACTAGCTGATGCTAAATACTGTAAAGTCTGTGTCAGCCTTTCCGATACCTCAACAATGTACAGGAGTATGAACAGTTCTGGGTCTGGAATTTATGTACAAAAAATGGTCCACATGCAGAAAAGTATGTCCAGACATTTACTGCTAGCGCTGGTGTGGGGAAGGGGGGCGGTAGCTCTTGTTCTGGGGACTCCAACTTGATCAAGACATCAACTGTAGCCAAAGAGTGTACTCAACTATATCACGCTCTTAAACGCTGGAGTTTCTGAGCGCTCCAGCATAATGCGGAGCCTCTGTCCTGAGAGGAATCATGGCCTTTTTGCATCCTGCGAAGGCCCATTTATTCCAACAGGCAGAACCTGAGCGATTACACAAGGGATCTTCGGAGTCAGAAGGTCAGCAAGGGCAGGAATACTAAGACAATTACTTCAATTAAATCTCTGTATCTTTTTCATCTTCTTGAAGGCCACACTAACCCCTGAAGGAGTGATGCTATCCAACATAAGCACTTAACCTTTATGTTAAGTACCTAATAAATAAGGCAGTGGAAAAACGAGTGTCCGCATTAAATTGTCACCTGTTTAAGAAACTCTCATTTAAAATACAAAATAAACTGCAATACTATTATTTTATGAGAGGGCAGCGCAATGGCCCAGCAGGTACCACTGTTGCCTTACACTTTTAGGGAGGGGGGCTCTAACTGGCTTACCAGTAGCCCCAAAGTAAACGCCCTGTGATATACTGACATCCTATCCCAGTTGCACTCTACGCTACCTGGGATAAAATGCAGTTAGAAGATGCATGCAAATCCTATAAGGGATAAATTGAACAGGAGTGATCAGTTCATATTTGCCTTGTATTTCATGTATAGTATTACAGATTCAGTCACTCATAGAGGACGTTATAAACACTCAAATATGGAAACAAGAGAATGAGCCTTGACAATGTGTCTAAATGAAATTAAAGAGTCCAGGTCCCATATCGTACATAAGGCGACAATTACAGTAATATCGAGGGTGCTTCAAGGGTTAATTAAGCGCCACTTGGAAGGGAAGGCAGCTGATTGGCAGCTCGAAAGAAGCTCTGGGTACCAGGCGAATGAGGGAGTGCCAGCACTTTCTGTGCCGCAAGTCGGGAGGGAGATGCAGAGGCGTGAGCAGACTTGCAGCAGGTCCTGGGTCAGTGAGCTTTCTTAGTGCCCTGCCAGTGTTTACAGGGAGGCCAAACCCCCTCCTCGAACATGGCAGATGCGTAAACAGTTTTAAATGAGAAAATGGCAGAAGGAAGGAGAGAAAAAAGAAAAAAGGAGGGCCATTGAAAATGTGAGGTGAAAAGCCTATCAGATAGGCATTTCCGTTTTCCAGCACTCATCTGGAGAAGTGGCTGCAACATTCTTATCTTATCACTGGCAAAAATCTCAATTTTCGTCATGCCCAAACAGGGAGAGAAAGTCATAATGAAAGTTTGATTTTGCCACAGTCCCCTCCACAGACCGCGGTTTGGGGGGGAGTGGAGGGGCTCTCAGTGACAGCTGGCGATAAGAGACAAGAGGAACGCAGCGAGCTGTCTGGTCTGTACAGGAAGTGGCAAGTCAGTGGTATTGTCTGTCGGCGGGGCCCTGCCGAGTGCCGTCGGTGCAAAAACAATGGCGAAGCAGGGCTTTGGGGAAATCGAGTCAGTCAGCACCCTCTCTCAGAGCTCCACTGACATAGGAGATAAAGCGAGAAGGGAGACTAATGCTCCAGGATGGGGGGGGGGGGGGGGGGGAGCTAAAAGTGAACCCCACTCCTCCAAAGTCTGTTCATATTCATCACGCTGCCCCTTCTACGCATGATAATCATTTGGGGAAATTAATCGAGGAGCTTCAGACAGCAATTTTTGGACATGGCGCCTTCACACGCAGGAATGTTGAAAGTCTCCTTCTCTGCAAGAAGAAAAAGACAAAAGAAAATATATCCTGTCTGAACTCGGCCCGCGTGTTCCTGCTGCTGCACAGTTTGTAGTACGGTGCAAAACTCCTAGACCACCACGAAAAGTATATTTAAAGTTATTGACCTGTGCAGTAAGTGTAAATTTGCTCAGACAAAAATGTAACATTTATATATATAGAACCACACAGTCATACATGTATTTCTTAAATTTCACCACTGACTCACTTAATCGCCTTAACTGATTAACCTCATTAGCTATTGATGAGCCACACTTGGTGTGCTAGTGGTTGAGTCAATGAATTCATGGTTAAATTGGATGGTAACTAAAAATACTGGTTGTGACTTGACAATAGTTTTTGAAATGGCTAAGCTCACACATTTTGACAGACATAAAACCTAAGTTTTACCCTAGAATAAACATAATTCAAACTTAATTTTCTGTGGCGGCCTAAGACTGTATATAATATGTTTATCTATAACACTGAACATAATGTCTTCTTTATGAGCGTATTATATGGCATCGTGTTTTATGAAACATATGAAAGTAACTGTGCAAGATATTACCGAGTACACTGAGGCAGTACATGGGCTGCTAACCTTTTGCTTAATATACTTCCTGTCCTTCTCTTGCATGCATGATGAAGTGTATGCTTGGATCACTTCGGAACACGCCTGCCAAGCAAATCAGTGTGATATAATTATAAAATTATAAATAAAAAGGAGAGAGGGAAGAATTGAGGTACTACTATATCAGAACATCCAAGGAAGACCAAAAGGAGTTTCAGGCTGGTCGAGTTCAGGAGAAGTTGGCTGAGAGAAGTGAGAGTAGCTGAAGTATTAATTATTCTGTCAACATGCAGGAAAGTCCATTAGGGAGGTCAGATCATAATTAACCCAGCCCCCTTACCATAAGGACTGCCCCCTCAATCCACACCCCCCCCCACTTCCTCCGGCAAACATAGTCATAGCTATTGAATCCCCCCTCTCTTGCCCCCTCACCTTTTCAACGTCGAAACTTGCTCTCTCGTTAGAGGGCATCACTGCATCAGAGCGCTGAAAAGCTCTCGGACAGCTGGGAATGAGTGTTCAGGTACTGGCACTCGAATAACATACCGCCTGCTTCACTTGATAGGTATTGAGCGTCTGACTCTTTCGGCCAATCACACCCTGTGTGTAAGCTCCTCCCCCCATGAGGCTCCCGGCCCCAGCTTCCAGTAAGGTGAGATTTCTGGCAAGGGGCCCAACACCGGTCAGCCGTATCTTAGCCGTGTTCACAATCCGCTGCCAAATTAGTGGCTTTTTGCATGAGCATTCCTCCTGCTGATCACATTTCAAAGCTGGAAATCTGAGCCCGATCGACCAATCGAAACTGAGGGCAAGATACATTATGAAAACAAACGAAGCATGAATGCTTGTTGTTTCAATGCGACTGTATGTGCAATGGTGTGGCCACACTGGGTAATGCCTTACTCTGAAACAAGACAGCGCTATAGCACTCATGCCATCATTGGTGACAGCAGCCTTAGGTTTAACTGAATTACACCTCCTGTATGTACTCGGGGCATTTTAAGCGCGCACTGCGAAAGCTGAGTTTCTCCAGTTATCTACCACAGTCCAAATAAAAGCTGTGGTGAATTGAAGTTTCCAAATTCTCCGTAGGTGTGAATGGTGTGTGAGTGTGCCCTGCAATCGGGTGGTGACCCATCCTGGGTTATTCCCTGCCTTTGCCCCATAATCTCCGGGATAGGATCCAGATCCCTGCAGCCCTGAAGAGGACAAACAGATATGGAAAATGGATGAATATGAAAGCTGGTCTTGGTAATGATTCTATCCTGTGTGAAAAGTAAACAGTTTAACTAGGAAATGCATCTTGTTATTTTAAATAACTACAGTTAGTCAAGACCAAGGATAAAGAACATGTTTTTATTTGCAAGTAAAATTTGCATATTACAGATATCTATTATACCTATAATTACTAAACATAAGAAATGATGTCATTATTCCTCCAAAACAGTAAAACCTAAACTGACATACCCCTGGGCATAATTCACATTGTTCTCCTGCGTTTTTCAGACCTTATATAATTTTATTACCAGTGATTCTTATGGACATGGCTGAAATACTTGAATGAATGTTCATTAATGAAATATTATCCCTGCATTCAGTCATTGGATTTTTGTACGTATTTGTCAAAGAGAGATTTGTTTCAAGAATGACACCCACATGTATACAGACACACAAACAGATATTAGATTAAAATGTACATATACATTTAAAGGAACAGACTTTTTTCTTTTTAAGTATATTTGGTTGTGGGGGAAGGGCAAGTGAGAGGGAGAGAGGATGCCAGAGTGTCAGGAGCAGTGATTATTTGACTGTGATAGGTGGCGGGGAAGGAGGCATGCAGGAACACTTAAGCACGGAAAGGATGAGCGGGCGAGGGGGATAGGGCTTCACTGGGTGACAGAGTGAAAGCACAACTGGTTAATTGTGGGAGAGGATGACAGAGTGAGAGGGTGAGAGACGGTAACAGGCTGGCGAGGTGACAGGATGATCAGATAAGACGGCGAGAGGATGAGTGTGCGAGAAGGTGACAGGGACATTTGACGAGCATCTAAAGCAGCCATGGCACTCGCCTCAGTGGGGCAGCCGGCTGCTGGGGATCAGGCACCCCAGCTCACCCCCCATCTCTCCTTTCTGCACATACCTGTGTCCCTTTGCTACATTGCTCACTTCCACTTTCATCTTTCACTTTCTTTTTTGATTTTTAATTATTTCTATTCAATTCTTTAACTTATTTACTAGTATTATATATAAAATTCAACCAGAATATACTAATAGCCGCTAAATTGTACAACCATCATTGATAAATGGAACATCATAATACTTCTGGTACTACTACTACCAACAACAACAACTTTATTCTGTTATTATTATTATTATTATTATTATTATTAATAAATTAC
>JAAGVU020000078.1:8626365-8636774 GCA_011763525.2 Mormyrus iriodes | reverse complement strand
AATAAATTACTATTATTATTATTATTATTATTATTATTATTATTATTATTATTATAACTTTCTTGGCTTTTGCTCGACATAGCTGGATATCCCAGAATTAAAAATAAATGAGGAAATACAGGTAATTCGGCACTGATTTTTGTTTATCCATTTAATAATGTTATCAATGATTCCTCATTGTTTCTGACTAGCTAACCAGTGTATTGAGGTGACTATCCTCTTTCGTAAGAATTAGTCTGAAACGGCAAGAGCTCCTGTCTCTGTTGGACATGCCAATAATCAGAGCGGAGGGGTGGGGGTGGTGAGGGTGCAGGTTACAGCCATGCCCCATAGGCTCAGTACGTAAAGAGGGCATCCAGCCCCCCATCCCGTCCCACCCACCCCCTGTGTGGGCAGCGATATGGGTTAGTCTTTCACATGACATCATCAAGGGTCCATTTATCACCAGCCACCAAACATCGAGAAAATCATAACATCCTTTCAGGATAATCTTGCAAAAAATAACCAGACGTGTGGTGATGGAGACCCCACCCCGCCCCCACCCCATGCCCCCACCCCATGCCCCAGCACCCCATGCTGTGACCCTCTGTGATTACCACGGCGCTCTGTGCCAGCTCCGAACGCTCCTAGTGGCACTCTTCTGAATGACAGGAAGAGTAGAGCTCAGGGGCGGCAGGGCCCAAACGCGGAATTGATGTCTGTACTCCCAGACGCTTCCTGCAGGCTTAGCTTTGCTTTGTTGACAGGATCCATACTGATTCATTCAGAAGATATGCACTAAGAAACACCCTCGTCTGAAACGCTGATCCAAAAAGCACTTAAAACACACATTGATCAATAAACAGGGGACAATGCAGAGAATGTTATTTCCTGGTAAATAAATATAAATAGCTGTCAGAAATAGGTGTTTATATTTCAGCTATTAGGCTAAAGTATTTTATTAAATTCATTTTATTGATTAAATACATTTATTCATTTACTCTGTCCACAACAGCGGTTAATGTTGTGTTTCATGTTGTAGAAAATGGTGGCTTTTCCTCAGTAATAAATCTGCCTGTTTTATGAATGTCTAGCCTTTTGGGTTTGTTATTTGAACAGCCAAAGCCACCTAACTGGGGCATGATGAGAAATGTGGGGTGGGGTGATGACTCCCCCGCCCCACTGGCCACCTCTCTTCTCGTTACACGGCCCAGTGTGTGGAGATGTATGATTGGACCCTAGGAGTTCAAAGATTCAAGTTTTGGTTGGTCAGCATTTAAAATTGTTCACAGGCTTTGCAAACACTGTAGCGACAGAACCAAAGAAAACGGTGCTTATTTGTTTTACTCAGATTGGAGTTCCCATACGTCCATAATCTGTCGTTATATGAACAATCTCTTACTGAGAAACAAAACTTTCAACAAAAAAGAAAAATAACAGAAGCAGAATGCCGAACATACTTCAAAGTGTTTGAAAAGAAGAATTCGGTGAGGGAATCGGGCTTTGAAATAAACCGCCTGAAAATCCCATTTGAACAGCAACACCCTTCACGCGTAATACCAATTTTTATCCTCCAAAGAAAACAAGATTTCCTGGAAATGCAAAAAATACCAAAAGCCACAATTATAGCTGTCTTTCAGGGCTCACTACAGATACCTGCCGAAGTTCTTACCCTCTTCAGACAGACCTAACCTCAGTACGCACCCTGCTATTAAGCCCGTGGCTCTATTAAAAGCCGGGACTACAGGTATAACAGGGGCAAGATGAAACACCAGTGCACCAGGAATGCCACACTCCTTTAATATGCTAATGAACTCCCCTGATGTGAGAACATGAAAATATGTCTCCTTGCTCCTTTAATTTATTAGTTTGGGAGAGTGTAGGCCTGAGAGTCACAGACGGGGCACGTGTTTTGAGGCTGATACCAAAACACAGAATCCAATCTGATCAGCGAAATGCATGGGCTGGTCACCTGACTTTACCCTGCCCACACACCCTCACACAAGAGTACTTCTGTAGAGTACTTCAAAGAGTACTTCATTCTAGTGCCTGCTAGTGAAACAATTCCTGACAGTTAGTGTCACAAGTTAACTTACACTAAATATGTCTCTCTTTTTCGAAGCAGTCAAGCTTCTCCTCTAATCCGTTGTAACTTCAGGGCTGGACTAACTGTAGGTAGAGAGATTTGCTGCATAACTGACCGAGTTCATCATAAAATCTTTTATAGCTCCAGCCGTATATCACATCCCCGTGAGGCAAACAGTCATTATTTATCCATAGCAACGTTGACTTCAAAGACGTTTGAATATGTGGCAGTAAATACATTTCATATACCAAACACTTGAAGATGGCTAGGATATTATGTAAACTTTTCACGCTAGGAACAATTTGCAAATGAACAAGCTCTGTGGCTTCGATTTGCATTCAAACTTGGAATAAAGACATTACTGACAAGGTGTTTATGTGTTTCCCGAAATAAAAAGGAAATATTTGGGGATTAAAGCTGTCATTTCAAACGTTATAATATTCTAAATATGATAACATTTTCATAGATAATAACAATAACAATAATAACAACAACAACAATAACAACAACAGGAGTAGTTGTTGTTGTTGTAGAGCAGTTGTATACACAGAGTGGCTCCTGTATTGTGCCCCATGGCAAACAGCCAGGTCTTTGAGCCTCCCTCACACTGCCAGCACAGATACAGCGTCCGCTCAGCAGTCATGAGAATCATTTAGCTTGCTTCCACAGATAAATACAGACCTTTCATTGAGGTATGAAGCCTCCAAAAATGGAGAGGAAGACAAAGTCATTGTCAAGATATCTTTGCAAACACCTCGTTTGTCTTGATGTATGTGAGACGTCATAAATAATAGTGCTGACTGTGTGTTATCAGGAGATATAGACAGACATGCTCTCTTCCAGGGGGTCCTAATGACATGCCTCATAACTGGAGAAACTCAGCTTTCGCAGTGCGCACTTAGAATGCCCCGAGTACATACAGGAGGTGTAATTCAGTCAAACCTAAGTCCAGACATGAGCATGAGGTGAACACTCATTCAAGTTCACCCAGTAGGTTGCATGCAACAAAGTAAGATGTTATTTGTGGTCTTTATACACACACACACACACACACACACACACACACACACACGGACACAGCCGTGGAAAACATTAAGAGACCGCGCTATATTTTTTAAAAAATCAGCATTTTTATATACTGCTTAATCCCAGGTTCTGCTGGCAGAAGGCTATGCTGAGCAGTAGATTGCTTCCAGGTTCAATGTTTCTAAGATACCAAGAATACCCAAGAATACCCAAGAATAAGGTGAAGCAGGAGACACTGGGAACGACCAGAAACCAGCCAGGTAAAGGGCGGAAGCGACTTTCTAATGCCAGCGATGACCGTCAACTTATCTGACAGTTTTTCATGAATTGTAGAATGACATCAAGTGACCTTCAAAAGGAATGGGAGACATTATGTACAGGTGTGAAGTGCACTGCTAGGACAGTTCATTACAGGCTACTATAAGCAGGACTGAAGTCCCATAAACAGGGAACAAGCCCTTCATTAATCAGAAACAGAGAAGAGCCAGGCTATATAAATAAAATTCACAGACACACACCCATAAATTGAGAAATGAATGAAACAAAAAATTGGGCTGCGGTCTGTTATTTTTTTCAGCAGCTGTGTATATAGCCATTCCCCATAGCCTATGGGCCTGAAATGACGTTCTACTTTGTCATTTATATATGCCTACAACAGGAACAACAGGGAATATCCCAAATCCCTTCTCCTGATGTGCAAAGCAGGGATTCTGCACCAAAGGCTTGACTGTAGACAGAGCCAAGGAAGCAGGGTTACAGTCTCCACCTAAAGAATGTGAGGCAATGAGAGCAATTAATGGAAAGTTACCATGAATTTTAGTGTAACAGTAGGAGTTTTATGATATGATTTATTACATACTCCCACACTGCCTGATCCCAACAATTATGCCAGTACTAAGAAGGCACATACTCTTCCCCCTGGATAAATATTGAAATATTTCCCGAATATCCAAGGATGAAAACCCGATTTATGACTTTTTATAAAGAAGCAGCTAAAAAGAACTCTGTGTATGGCGGGGACACTTTCGATAGTGCCTGTGGGCACCGTCCAAATTCCTCCGGTCAAACAGCATACTGCGATGCTCATTTCCAGCGTAAAAGCTGGAAAATTGCACGTGCCAATATTTTTATTGGAGCGAAACGATTCGGCTCAGGCAGGTGATTAAAAGGGGTCCTGAAAGCGGGGGGGGGGGGGAGGGGGGGGAGCATGGCGGTCACTTCCTCTGGAGCTGGATATTCAGGCATGCAGAAACGATTCGGCAAAAGGCATCGTTTACACCTGCTGTTCTGCTCCGAGGAAACGAAAATGGAGCTGTAAAATGTCACATAAATACGCACAAATGGTGATATCAGCCATTCAGGGCTGGGGGAGTCAGCAGTGGAAAATGAAAGATAATACCGAATGGAGAGTTGTCACCAACAAACCTTAGACTCATCAACTTATACCCAAACCCACTTGTTCCCAGCTCTGGTCCTGACAGGCTGCAGTGCTGGTTTTCCAGTTCAGCTCTTGGGGAAAATGCTTAAATTACTCGTCTTGAAAACTACAGCCAACCAGCACTAGGGCTCAGAATGAGTGCTGTACCGTGTCGCTCGGCAATACGAGTTAGCAGTCAGTTAGCAACCAGAAGCATCATTTATGATTTAATCTGAGCTCTGATAATTATATAATGTTTGTGAAACGAGAACCCAAACATGAATGATATAAAACGTACACAAAATATGGGGAAAAGATTCCTTCTTTCCTTATATTATCTATCCATTAACCATAATCTTTTTTCCAAGGTAGGATAATGTTGAGCCTGGAGTTTATCCCAGATAGCTTAGAAAAAGCCACGGGACACCCTAAACGGGAGGCCAGTCCATCATATTATATGTAAATAAATGCACTTTTGATAAAATTCCCAATAATGTGGGCTTAATTCAGCTTGTAGCAACTAAGGAATTGTAGCCCTGGACTTATTGTGGTCAGTTATAACTCTTGGCAATTTCTTCTGCATGTATCTCGATCTTTTTTTTCAGTAGTGTTGGTTCTGCAGGATAGACCTCTGAACCTGTGTCGGGAAGGTCATTGGTTGAAATGGTCAGCTGAACAGTCACATCAGCTTTGAGCCCTTGGGCAAGGCCCCTAACTCCCAAAAACATGCTGTAGGGGAGTGCAGGTGATCAGTGACTGACAATGTGCTCTTATCCATTGTCAAGTTCTCACCTGTGTATAGATATAGTATATTATTATATAGTACAGTTATGTCTCAAAGCAGAACATGATGGGATATATGAAAACGAAAGAACTCTTATGTGTATGTATCAAATTATTTAATTTCTCGGTCTGTAAATAGACTTTTAGTCACGACGCACGTGTAAAAGTACCATATGACTAATCTATCAGGGATCCCAACTGAACCATACGCACTTAACTCTATACTATACTACCAGCATGTTGATTCAGTTTATTTAAGAGGAAGTTTGCACTTTAAATGCTCTCTGACTCAATTTCTAATGAAACACAAGGAGGCCATTCAGAGCTATTTTTAAGTGCTTTAAGTTAGAGAGGTGAGATCTTGCTCTCGGGCGAGCAAGCCTGGCATTTAAGCATGCAGGTGCATCCCCTCTTGAACATTCCAGGACGCCTGTTTCTCGTGCATCAGGAAGACAACCACCCCTCTGGCAGTCTACAACCCCCCTCAGCTGCCCCTCTCCCCCCGCCAGCACCTTCGTATTGTAAGACTCAAATGTCTCTATGATGACGATGTTTGATTGCATAAAAAGTCACCTTGTCATCCAGCATTGGAACCAGTCTTAAAAGTGCTGGGCCTGATTCACCATGAGCACAATGGCAGACCATGGGAGAGGAATGAGATGAAGAATGAGTGTTCTTGAGCGTTTTCTCAGAAAGGGATCTGCAGCTACTAAACAAAAAGCCAATTCCAAGGAAGGTTAGCGAGCTTCTGCTGCTCACTGACTTTTCGCTGAGCCATAAGGCTGCCTGAGCACGATGACAAAGTTCAGCCCACCCAGCCTGAGCCACATGCAAAGGAACACCGATTTCCCAAAATCCCTCTCTACACTGACCAAAGTCAGCTGACGCAGCTGAGAAGAAAGTTTTGCTAAATCGCCTAAAGATAACGATGAGTAACACAAGCAGAAATATCATAACACTGTAACATAAACAGCTCCATAGTGACACAGCACTGTTGCAACTGAAAAGGGCTAAATGAAAATGACTTACAAAACACAAAATAATTAAAATGAAAGCTTTTTAAAAAGTGTCAGGCTCGGGTCAATGAAAGGACAAGGAAAACGCATGACGCTCTGAGAGTCATGTTGAACAACTAGTTGGGCATTAAGTGCGAACAGTAAATCTAAAGGCATGAAAAGAAAGCCCTTTGGCATAGTCTTATGAACAGCAGAGCTCATAAAATCAGACAGCCTCTAATCAAAGCTGCTTGTTAGCCACCCTGCAAAACATTAGCAATGTGCCTGCATTTCTGCAACTTATAGAAGATTCTCCTTCAGCTTATGCCCGACAGGGATATACCCCGGACACAATGTCAGTCTATTGCATCATACCAGGATCTTTCAGGCAAAACTCTGTAGTATACTGCTGCTGAATAACAGTTTAGAATATTTTTATGATGTTTGATATTTTTGTGCTGTAAGTGTGTGTGAGTTTATATGTACATAAAACCCATTTTAATATCTAGTTATGTACTTGTAAAATTGTGCTTATATCTTGGGCAGCACCGCAATGACAAATCAGCATCTTTTTTTTACGACGGACCACAATTATTGTTTATTTTCTTTTTCTCTCAGAGTGGAGGTTCGGCAGCCAAGCTATTAGGAAGAAAATAGGAACAGAAAATGTACGTTGCAGTGGTTTAACAATTTTTTGTAAACTGGACTGAAGTGTCTGGAAGGAGATGCAGAGGAACAAAAATAAATATCACCTTGATGAATGCAGAGCTGTACATCAACCTGTTCCAAAGTGTGTCTTGTCAATACCTCCTGGGGGCTGAAGCAGGTTTAGACCTGTGCAATTTGGACTAATTGCCTATTGAGTGGTTACAAGCATAGCTGATAATGCTGCCTTCATTACAATGAAATGTAGTCAAAATATGGGTATAAAAATATGTTCTGCATTCCTTTAGTCTATTTAGCCTAATGCAACAACAAATAAAAAGACGTAATCTATAACTGACTCAGCAAAACTGTACAGTATCAAGGTAAATGCACAGTTTTATTATAATAAACAACAGCTCTAATTTCTGTGAGAAAGCAGTGTAATGATGATGGAAGCACAGTAGAATAGGGCCTGGGTTTGCCTCTTGCTTTCGTAAGGAAACACGCAGACTCGCTGAGCTGAATGCCCCTCAGCTGCAGGGCGAGAAGAACATAACTATCTCTCATTCTCTCCCTCTTTAAGTCGAGGTACAGCCAGTCGTCGTCCTCCCATCCCACAGCTGCACTCAGCTTCTGCGAAACAGAAACAGTGGCTGAACAGCTGGGGGGTGGGCGCCCCTCACTCCTGTCCATGCAGATGTTACACCCCCTCCCCAAACATCTGCCTATGATTAGAAACAGACAATCAGGCCTCATTGTTTCCCCCCATATATATTCGCAGACGCACAGATAACATCGGACGTCGCCTTGATAAATGGAGCAGTCTGCTGCCGGGACTCACATGGGTAAAATATTAGCAAAGAGTTTTTTTTTTCCATAGTGCTGCGTGTTCGAAACTGTTCTGACTGTGAACTGGGCACACTGCCTGTCCTGTATCTCTCTGTACGCTTTACTGCTTACACACACACATCCGCAAAATAGCACAAGTGTCAGCATCTCCTTGAGGCAAGGAGATGAATCCTTACTTGTTGAACAGACAAACTGACAGGCATAATGATGGCTGGGGTAACATTTACAAAGACCCTGAGGAGGGTTAGACACCCAGGCTTAACCTCTGCTGGTGTCTCTAACAAAAATCAACCTGCGAGAGATAATGAGTGACTGGGAGAAGCCTTTAGTGACACAGAATCGTCACTAAAGCCGTCGCACTCATGATACACTCTCATGCAAAGAAGCTATTCTGTGTGCTTATCGGCAGGGTGTGTGTGCGCTGGGGGAGGGGGTCGGTGTGCACTTTTAAAGATTTGAGGTATTACTGTGACGAAGGGCAGTACAGGTTACAAATATTTTTATCAGTGTCCCTCCAATTTCCCTAAATAAACATTCTAGGCCATTAGTGTTTCCACTCAGCTTCCTGACATGAAGATCATTGTGTAGTTTTTTTTTCTGTATGGGTTAGTGGAGCAGTAAAGCAGTATTGTCATATTGACGAAGATCAGTATTTTCAGCTGTATTATTCTCACTGTCATAACAAATAACAGTACAGTCACTGTAACACATTGATCGGTTTAACTATCTTTACCCAAATAGAGATAAGCATTTTGCATAGTGAGCTGTATACATTACATTTTACATACTGTGTGATGTCACTCCTGCAGATAAAATCATACTGGGCAGGATTACAAAGCACACTAGGATCATTCATAACAGATTATTTTTCCAGGATGCTCATTTTGCGATCGAGGCCAGTGAAATTCTTCTGGCACTGAGAGCTCTCAGCTTCTGTGGTTACGTTAGGAGACGTAAAATCACTCCGAACAAAGTGATGACGGCCGTGGTACAATGCCACAAATCCTTGCGAGCGCCTCTTAAATAACGAAAGGGAATCTGCTTTAATGTAAAGACCTTTGCAGCTGCACCGCCCAACAGCACCCCTTCGCCCCCCTGGCCGGGCCGTGCCATCTGCCCAGGAGCGGCAGAAGTTGCTGGGCTGTCATATTAACGGCTCATGCCCCCTTCTCTAAGTCCAGCGTTAAGGATTTACAAGACACCGTCTTAGTCTAGCCATGACACGACCTTCCCTGACGAGTCCTCGCTAGCACGAGTGGGCGCGCGACTCACACATTCCCGGGGTCTGCTGCCGTGCTGGCATCTCGCTCATTGAAACTTCCCAGATCGAAACTTTCCTCTCCGCTCACGGAGACAAACAAAGCTGTCGTATGAGCTACATGAAGGGGCGGGTCCCGGAATGGAAAACAGGAGTTTACGTGCAATGAAATCTTGCATTAGTCATAAATTTTGTTATTATTGCCAAGTACAAGTCACGATCCTGTTGCTGGTCTTCCTCACGCATGCCACATGACCGGAATCAGTTCCTCTGCAGGTCTCTCTCCGACGTACCACACGTACTAGATAATCTCCACATCCTAGATCATCTCCACATCCTAGATCATCATCACATCCTAGATCATCATCACATCCTAGATCATCTCCACATCCTAGATCATCTCCACATCCTAGATCATCATCACATCCTAGATCATCTCCACATCATTGATCATCCCCTTTCCTGATGGAAGTACCAGCACGCATGTACCCCACGAATCTTCTAATAACTCAGCTGCCATTATCATTTCTGTGTAAACCTTTGCTTATTATTGTGACGAGTGAGTTGTTGAATCTTAGCGAGACTGAATTCCCCATCTCCAGGCCTGCGCAATGCCAACAAGTTTGCTGATAATGGAAGCCTCCAATATCACTGAATAAAACCAGGTGCCTGGTAGGATCAAGTACTGAATTGATCAAGGTGGTGAATTAGAAAATTGTACTGGAAATTGGCAAATTGGCAATCACTAGGGATGGTTCTGCATCATCACTGTTAGGGTCTCAGTTTGACATGTGCTTTTAAAAGTGAAGCAGCACAATTAAGGTGGTGGACTTAAAAACTTAAAAGCCCTGGGAAACTATTTGCTGTAACATCCTTGAGAACATCCAACTCTAAGGAGCTTTTCCACTGGCATACAGGAACTGACCTATTCCTGAGCCGTACCCCTAAGAGGGACTAGTTACAGCACGGTTCCAGCTCGCTTTGATTTTACACCGCGGAAGGGTCGGCTCGGTAAAGGCGAGTGATGTAAAAGCTGAAGAGATGCTTTTATACTGTCTACACGGCGTACATCGTGATTAACTGTGTGCTAATTCCATAGTTTTCTAGCACATCTTTGAGAATCGCCATCAAATGCTAGCAGAATGAACATTCACTTAGGACTCACTTTTGATATATAGATTGCCTGGGTGCACCCTACGGTACGACCCGCATTAACGTACGAAAATCACGGAAGAATAATAATAATAAATAAATAATAAAGTTTTTTTTCGACTTTGAGAAGGGATTGCACGTGATCCGTAAGGCGCACCGAGACAAACGATATGTCAATCCGTCCGTCTAGGCTAGCCCTACGACTTGGCACCAAAGTCA
>JAAGVU020000078.1:8601335-8623272 GCA_011763525.2 Mormyrus iriodes | reverse complement strand
AATTAAATAGTAAACTGGACAATCATCTCACTAGTGTGGTGAGAAATACAAAAAAAAAAAAACCAACGATACGCATAATGCAGCCCAGGTCTGGAAGGCTTTTAGCAAACCCCTAGGAGTTGTTAGCAAACTTAATTTTCGTGTCATTTGTTGTGCTCATATGTGAAAAAAAGCTTGACATGAGCTTTCAATCAGAATGTCTGAAGCAGAATTCAAAAGCATTAATTTAGTGTGCAATAACCGAATAACATGCTGAAATCCCTGCATTCCTCTTAAGCGTCTTGATTTCATCCGTTTGAGAAGGTGTGATGCAGAGGCCACAGTGATACACGGACTTCCGACTTCATAGAATGGGTTTGGTTGAGATATTTTTTTGAGCTCACACTGAGGCTACAGTTGGGACCTGTGATGTCACAAACAAGTGCCTTCTGGCTGGGCATCGATGACGGTGAAACCTGCCAGTTTCAGGGGCATGGCAGGTTTGTCCCAAACAAAATTAAGGGGACACTGACCGAAGATCCCACACAGTGATCCAAACACCTAGCTCCTATATTAATAAGTCAGGGCTGTGTATGCTGCCCTCTCCATCCCCCTCTGAGTAACTCTGTGGCTCTCCCTGGCTCACACGCCTTCCTGGTTTTCAGCACGAGGAACAGAACAGGAAGAGAGAGAGAGAACTGAGACCGAGCATGGAAGATGCTGGCAGTCGAGATCTCACAGTCCAAGCAGAGCTCACAGCTGCTGGGATGGGGATAGAGTTAGGCGTCTGCCTGCCTGTTAAAGAGAACCTGCACACTTCCGGGTCGTATCTGTTTGGTCACTGTGACATAAATAGCAGTGGACTGAGTGTCATGAAAAACAGTCATGACACACATATGTGTTTAAATGCAATTTATAAAATGAGAGCTGAAAGTAAGGCCCTGGACTTTTTAAAACATAAAATCAACCCACTTTTCTGCAGTATATCTCATTTTCCTACTCTGCCATTTTTACATGTCCAGACTGACTTGCTTACTGGACAGGTTTTGAGCTGACCTCACAGAGCCCGATTCTGGGAAGTTCTGGGCTGAACTTCTTATTTTGAAAGTCCACCTTTCTACACATGACACTAATGGCTTTTGGATATTAATCACATATGTAACTGATATTTTGAAAATGTGTTTGTGAGGCTGGACTCAGTTGGCCTGTACAGCTGACATGCTTGAGAACAGCATTAGTGGTTGCACCCTTAGCTGAGAAGGGGGTTTGTGCCAGAGATCTTCAGAAGAGATGGGTCCCTTTCCTTCCATGCTCAGATAGTGCCTCCTGCCAGAAGTGATATGATTTAGAAAAGATGATATGTTCAAGACAGCAGATTCACTGGATTAATCATAGCGTTAATCATGAAGGATCTGTGGGACATTCCTGCTTTAAACACAATGTAACCACATCAATCCCCCAGATATTTAGGGATGTGAGTAACAGAGGAAAAGCTGTCATTCACTACATTTACTTTTCAGAATAATGATGGAAATCAAGACATTGCCTCACTTTTTTTTTCACGCCAGATTCACTTGATAAACAGTCCTTGACTGCCAATTACTTCAATAAGCTGATCAGTTTGTTTGCCTTTTATAAGATACAAATGCAGAATTGCTGAATCCTTGCACAATAGCATCAATCAGGTTCAACGAAAAATCCATCTGTCATAGTTATCGGCAGTGACGATATCATCTCCGCATATGAGCTCTGTGACCGTGTTACTGCCATGTTTATGGAATGTTTACACGCTATAGTCACGGTTGTAAACGTATACTGAAAATATGTACTGTAATACATCTGTAGCATAATTAACTAGAGATTTATTATATAATCATATCACATTTGTATCATATATAGTGTATACTTATGGTTTAACCATACTAGAATTATACTCTCTTAGTATAGCTATAATCATTTTGTACTTGCAGTACCTTTATTGTGTATACATGCCTTGTATAGTGTATATTTATTTCTATATATTGAAGGAGATCTCCCTAGGGCCACGGCATGTCCGTAGTGGGAGTGAGGTTTTCCTGTTTCCTGCTATGCTAACCCATCTCAAAGACTCAAGGCAGCTTCGTTCACGTCCGGCCTGCAAGACAGGACACGCACGCCGGGACAGAGGAGTAAGTAAGTAGCCACAGTTACACAGTTATTATTATATGGACAGAGATTAAAACCTTGTGGGGTGGGGCTAGTGCTCGGACAGTAACCTCTAGCCTCGTGTGTTGCCGTCACAGCCAGCCCCCTGGGAAAGGTCTCTGTGGGAATGGGGGGGGGGGGGATGATGCCTGGGGCCCTACTTAATCACTTATCCACACATACTCAGCCGGTTCGGAAGCAGCAGGGGTCACATAGCAACACAATAACAATGCGATGACGGAGTAATATTCTGCAGCAGAGCAGTTTGGTGTGGGAGTTCTTCTGTGCAGTGGTCTGATAAATTTATGTAGCACAACGTGTGTCTTGTCTTTCTCCCTGTAGAGATGCTACATTTACAGTCTGAAAACTAGGAAAGTGTCACCTAACATCCATGACTGCTTTACTAATACCATTTAAATACTACACTGTCAGAATAAAAGAGTACCAATCTGTACCTGCGCTTGTCACTGGGGCTGTACCCTCAAGGGTCTGCCAATTGTACCCTTAGCTGTAGGTAAATGTACCTTTTAAGACACAGAAATGGACTCTGAGGGTCATCCCCAAGGTACGAACAACATTAATGTACCCCCAATTGTACAAAAAAGTATCTCGGAGTCAATTTCTGTATCTTAAAAGGTACATTTACCCTTGAGGGTACAGCCCCATTGACAGCGAAGGTACAAATTGGTATCCTTTTTCCTAACAGTGTAGATACTGCATTCATTGCTCTCCTGTTTCTGTAATTGGTTTATATTCAATCATGATTTGGCTGAAAGGTTATAGGGGTTAGGGTTGGTTCTGAGGATTGGAAGGGGAACTGTCGAGTGCAGTTTGATCAATAAATCCATTCATCTGCGCATAAGAGTCAAGTTTACACTACCTGACTCACATTGGTTGGATAGGTGTCCTTCCTTTTCTGTGAATATGGGTGTCAGACAGACCCAGCCTGTAACATCAAAAGGGATCCAGCTTTTATGTTTGGGAACCACAAAATGATCTAAATCGTTGGGAAAGAGACTGTAAGCATGCCACTGAACGTGCAGCACATTGTTCGAAAAGGCAAGTTAACACATCTTCCCACCTTTACTTTGACAATAAAAGTGACACATTAAATGTTCAACAAAAGAAACAAGAATTTCAGGCAGAGGGAAATGGAGTCATATAGTTCGAAAGGGCAAGACGATTATCTCTTCAAAGAACATTTTCATTTTAAAAGTCCATATATAAATAATATATTTATAACAAATATATGAGATAAATTCCAAAATTCATAACATTGCGAACAGATGTTTCTTTTTTTTTTTTTTTAAACTTCAGAGGTCTGTCTTTTTTCATTTAAACGAAATTTATTTAAAATCACAGATTTAGACTTGAGTCTACCTCAACATACCTGAACATATTTCTGGAAATTTCTTATCATTATGATCTGAATGTTAACTTACAGGAGAACAAAATTGTGTCTATAATAGTCTTCTATCTATCTATCTATCTATCTATCTATCTATCTATCTATCTATCTTCTTGCAGCTAGAAGTTCCTCATTGTGAACAGATTAATAATTTCCGTTACCCGTATAAAGCAATGCGTCCGCTCCGACACCTACTCTTTCACAAAGCACGGCACTAAGACTTTGTGCTGTCTAGAAACCGGCTGCACTGAAGACTCGTAGATCTACCAAGTGTTGGCAAAGCGATTTAGAGTGAGGGGGGGAAAAAGCAGACAACCCAGTATAACAAATGACTGCCTTGTGAGCCATCCCAGTTTTTTACTGTAGCAAGCGGTGACCTTTTCACGTCCCGCTGGAATCTTGCAGCCTTAGCGGGTCCTGGTAAGGATTATCTGTGATTGTGATTAATAAAGGCTGTGGTGGGACCAGACTCCAGTAAGATGCTCAGCAACTGGGAGCAGCATTCACGCAACAGTGTTGGGGTGATGCTACCTAACATATATATTGCTTTGTACATTTAAGGTGCACAGTGCCGTCTTCTCACAGTCTTTCAGTTCCTGTGAATCTCTTCTTGGCCTCTACACGTGCGACCGCACTGAAAGACGGGGCTTGGGGAGAGACAGGGAAACTTCCCCCTGACCTCAGGATGAATGCTGCCCTGGGGACAGAAACATATCTGCCTGCTTTGTCCCTCTCTGTAGTGGACAGAGTGACACAGTGGTCATATGGAACAGAGCACTCGTAATGCAATCACAGCTTGCAGAGAATCAGATTTGATTCTTCAATCTTGCACCTTTTTTCAATTGTCACTGAAGTTGTCATGGTAAAGAAGGATAGCATCTGACAACCACAAGGGACTCATTTGACATCCATATATTTTTCTCCAGCTAAGCCAAACCTCAGCCAAAGGGAGCTGATAGCACGGTTTTCCCTGTAACTTATCAACCAACGACAAAAAGCCTTTATACAAATGTTATCATCCTTTAATATTATATAGAAGATTAATTATGTTTGGCTTTTCTTTCATTTGGGCTACACCCACAAACTGAGGTGCTACCTGGGTTAGTGTTTGTGAGCACAGCTTGATGGCCACGATTCAACCCATTGTCTAAAAAGACAGCTTGTGGAGACTACTGATGTCCCCCCAGGGTGCTTTTGGGAAGTTCATTAACCAAAGCCAAGGCAGAGCATAGTAAGGGGGCCTGTGAAGCAACTGGTAAATCAGAAGACCTATCATTTATACCCATAGATATTCACAGCCTCTATAACTACAGGTACACCAGGAAAGCTAGTAAACATACAAAGCATGAGTTTCAAAGGGACATAACCGTATACCTACAGAGGCAGAAGTAATATTATAGGGCTCCCAGCTCAACAAAAATGCTGACATCATCCATTCATCGTCACAGACAACATCGCCACTGCGCTGTATTCCATACCGGAGCCTAGGCTGTAGAATTAGATTGGATGCTGTTGCAGCTGCAGGGCTGCCAGGCGTCTATTAAAAATGCACATCCCATGAAGCTGCAGTTCAGAGAAATCAGCCAAGGGTAACTATATCCTCCATTACATTTCTCTTTATAAAAATACTCATAGAAGGCACATCACTAACCGCAAAATTGTGTTTGTTGAAAAAGTGATGCCATTTCAATACATACATTCACACTGAACTTACAAGGTTCTATATCAGTTAGGCTTTGTAGACTTTGCAAGCATTGACATAATGTAAACGTATGTAAAACAATATAGAATCATATTAATTGGTAATAAATCAACAAAAGTTAGTCCGATAAACACACGCAAAGCATAGAGTGTAAATGTAACTGGGCTTTTCATCTGGTATCAGTTCAGAAAGTTTTAATAGGTACTTTTTATCTCAGGTTTGTTTCTTTCAGCAGTTCTTGTAGGTGTTGAGATGTTATGCTACCAAAATGAGGTCAATATTGCAATATTCTCTGTGATTTTTCCCTCCCTATTGTTTCCAGATGACCTCTCAGACACCTGAAATCTGGGACTCAATTACTGCTTGCGACTAACCTGCTCCCAGACTTGACTTTTATCTTAAAAGATTCCATACTAAAGTAAATCCTTTGCTCATTTCTCGATATAAACTCATTTCCTCCTTAGTTCCAGAGCTTGTTGAGTTGTAACCTGATCAGTGCCTGGTCAGAAGTAGGCCTGGGGGTGCTCTGAGGGAAACAGCATTCAACTGCTGCTGAATTAACCCGTCAGAGGAGTCTCTTGATTCACCTCAATATATCATGAAGGTTCCATTTTTCTTTTGTAATGAAAGACAAAACTAACATAAAGGTCAAACATTCTCAACCCATTAAAGTTATAGAAATGATCGCTCTAATTCCACTCACTCCTGCTTGGCAAACATCAAGCTCATTTATTGACCTGGTTTTGAAAAGCAATCACACTAAATCCAGGCTCAGGATCCCTTTGTTATGGAAGTGCTCCATGCTCAAATTTCAGTTTGCTTTTCCACAGAAGGATGGACCAGTGAGAGTCCTTGGTGGCACCTCACAAATTGCACCACAGCTCTAAATCCACCTTATCGTGGGATCACGCATGAGGGGAGGAGGAAGAATTCTGGCCCCTTGTCCCTGTAAAGTCCCTGGGAGTGACGGATGCACGGGGGCCTCCCTAGCTTGTGGCTTCCTGCCGAGCTTCCTGGAGGGGAGAGACAGATGGCTCCAGCCCTTGGTAGGCTGTCCATCAGCCTCCAAGAAAGTTCCAGAGCACTATGAGGCTCTTATGTCCAGCCCCTTCTTCCCTAGTAGAAGGAAGGGCTTAATGTACTGAAGATGAGAATGCAAAGAGACATTCAAGGATACTCACTGTAGTGGTTTCACATTTCCATTGGTGTAGCTATAAGATAATGTAGCTGAAAGGGGGAGCTTCCATAGGTGACATGGAACATGAACACCGAAATAAGGTTTTCACTCAGTTTGAATCGACAGATAAACTCTAAATTTGAACCTTAATTCTGTCAACTAATTCTTGTGTAGTGGAGAGTGCTAGTTCATTTGCATTGTTTCTCACCTGACATTCATCCATCCATCCATCCATTTTCTGAAACCGCTTGTCCTATTCAGGGTCACGGGGGGTCTGGAGCCTAGGTTATGAGCACAAGGCAGGGAACAAACCAGGATGGGGCGCCAGCCCAGAGCAGGGCTCACTCACACACCATTCACACAAATACATGCACACCTACGGGCAATTTAGTTTCTCAATTGACATGCCGTACATAAAAGAACTGTAAAGTTCTGGGTTTTTCCTGCAATTGTGACAAACCTTATGGTTTCAGTGCTATTCAATAACTAAAATATTTTTGACAGGGACTGCCTATAGTAATGCAGATTTGATTATGTGACCGGTTAAACACTACTTTATGATTAAATATTTTTGATGTCTCAAAAAAGAATGTTTATATAGTGTTCTTGAAACTTTTCTTTTTGGGAATATGTTTGTTCTATACGATTACTACAAAGGAGTATTGAATCCATCTTATTTTTATAGATACTTTTTGACGCACAGGGCGTAAACCTTAAATTCAACACCTACTCCTCTGGAAGCGAGTTGGTAAATGAGTGTAGCACATTAAGCCAGGCTCATATCTTCATGAGTTCATACCTGTTTCTGTTTGGCATGGAAATACATTAGAGAGAAAGGATTACTTCATCTAAGCTGCTTAAACATCAGATCATTTTAGCTTAGTTGGACTGACAGGGTCAACTCTGTTAAACTGAGAGGATTAACTGAATTATACCAAGAGGGTTCAGTCATCATGAGAGAGTAACACCATTTAGAAAGGACAGATCATACTGTTAGCAAGCTTAGGTGGTATTGATTATCATTGTCCATTAGCAAGAGGTTTGTAGACAAAACATGCTCCATTAAAAGATATTCCTGGAGTGAAAACAAGCATTTGACAAGGAAAGGGCAGAACGGACTATCAAGGAAAGTGAAGGGGCACATTAACACAAAAGTATGTTTGATAATAAGTTTTAAAGTGTCATTCACCTGACTGCTTAGGGGGTGGGGGTGGGGGGGAGTCAGCATATTCTCTTCGTACAAGTGATCACTTTAACAGAAAATGTTTAATGTTTGCCTTCCCCTGGTCCTCTGGGGCTCAGCTGCTGACCTCCAGGCAAGAGATGCTGTGGCTGGGTCCCAGTGACACGCAAGGACATGATCATCTTACTTTAGTCTCAAACTGATGAGGCAATGCTCTGAAATGAGAATTAATGGCTTGACTGCTACAGCAGAGTCCTTGTATTTAGGTTACAAAGAAAATATTTAAATTATGTGAAATCATCACCAATCACCATATTTGCAGATTAACATGATTTTGTCATTATTACATACACAAATCCCATCTTTTCTTGTAAATTACATTAAGTCTTTCCTCAAGGTAAACTGTCTGTTGTATATTGCAGCAAAGAAAATGGGTTGTGATTAATATATATCATCAGCCATGTCCATTGTATAAATAGACTGCTCAAACTCCATTTATCAGTTGGCACTGAAAGAGGAAATGAGCTGAAATATCATCAGAAATCTGTTTTAATGGGTTGTTGTGGCTATAGAAAACTCCCACACAGACTGTGGAGGAAACCAACTAAATCGGGCCATTTTATATACTGGATTTCTGGAGAGTCAGGAGGTTTTGCTCTCCAATTTCGCCTTATTTGTATGAGCCAGGCAAACAGCTAACCTCATTATTTGGGCACATGTTCAGCTTCAGTTATAAATCTGTCTTATATCTTTTATTGCAGTTGTGCTTTCAGACCATTGACTTGCTTTGATTTAGCTGATGTGAAGTACAGTCTATTGTTTCATTTTTTCAAGTGTAAATTTTATGAATGTCACGCCAGTTTCTGTGGACTGGATATGCAGGCAGAAAGTGGAGCTACTTATAATAACTAACAGGAATTTCTTCTGTTCTCCAAAAGTTACTGATCTTGGATGGCAGTTCCCAAACCTCTTCTCAGGGGCGCTCCAGCCATTCCATGTATTTATCAAATTTTACCACCAGCTCACTTAATTAATTAATTTAATTATTTTAAAGAAGTTAACGATGCATTGATTAGCCATACGAGGTTTGCTAGTGGTCAAGTCAACATGGGCGTATTGGACGGTCGCTTCAAATAGTGGGATAACTTTATAATAGGTTTTGACACTTAGACATATTATACTTGTACACCAACATGAAGATCATTTATATATCGTTTTCTTTAACTACTGAAGACTTCTGCATAATACTGTAGTTATGTGTTTTATAAATGTAGATCCTGGTCTACATGAACACTAGATTATAACTTACCTTAACAATGCAGATTACCAGGATATTTAGGATAAAACAAATGCACTGAACAGTTATAGACAGTGACAGGGTGAAAGTGGGCTCAGATCAGACCCCCCACCACAGACACAGTGAGTGTCCCATTTGTTTCATTGACGTTCCAGTACCCACACTTGGCTTCTATGGCATTTCCTGACTGACCACACAGATGCACAGAACACACCTGTAGTCACATTGGCAGATTCTGAGACGTGCAGTTGAGTGTACACATAATTCATGGCTATTAACTGCCAAATGAAGGACATGTGAGATTTCTGAATGAGAAGACAGATTGAGCTGCTGTGGCACGCTAATGATGGGGTAATTGCTTGAGCATCGGCGAGCCTCAGTCCTGATACCCTCTGAGGAGTTTGCACACACTGCGAACACAAAGGGGCCAGTGTGGGAGGTGTGTGAAACGCTCACCTCACCCCCTAACCTTGCCAGTGACGCTCCCTATCAACGGGCAAAGGATCACGCGTGCCTGCCTTCCTGCTCACACAGCAGGCTGCAAGAGCCTCCCTATTCCCATCCCCTCTGTGCCTACAAGTGCACAGGTCCCCACATTCCTAATGTCTGTCAATATAAGATGTGTTATGTTCATTCTTTTCTCTGGTAAACCTGACCAGATCCTGGCAATTCTATAAATATTCAAAGCCATCCATCTATCCATTTTCTATACTCGCTTGCCCTATACTGGGTGGAAAGGGTCTGGGAGCCTATCCCGGAAGATACAGGAACACGACAGGGAGAATCCCAGGATTGGGCGCCAGCCCATTGAAGGGCACACTCACATACCATTCACATACATTCACACCTACAGACCATCTGGTGACTCCAATTTACCTCAGCATGTTTTTGGGCCATGGGGGAAACCGGAGTACCCAGAGGAAATCCCACGACGACACGGGGAGAACTTGCAAACTCCACACACATGGAGCCGAAGCAGAGACTCGACCCTAGTCCCTGAACCCAGGACCATCTTCAAACCACTTATGCACACATCTGATTTTAATTCATCATACCATTGTTTTGTTATTATATTATGTTATATCACTGGTTTAATTCTCTGACATTCCCACAGCTTAATTGATCAATTGCATATCTTAGTGAATAAAATAAGTGTTCTTTAATGTATGTCAACCAATATTGGAAAGATCGGTCACAAAATAAAGATGTTCAAAATCTATATAAATGCTTGCATATGTATATAAATATGCATAAAAGCTATGGGAAAAAAAAAAAAACATGAGCCAATGGAGTATTTTTTTTTATTTTCCAATTTTTATGGTAATTTTGTACATGATTTGACATGCCCTCTGTCAGTCATTAACCTTGTTGAAGACACTTTGTAGGCTTATCTATAATTTTGGGGTTAAAATCAAGGTTAATCTACAAATGAGTCTACATACTGCCCTGGAGAAGCTGGACTCCATCCCTTTTAGTGAATAACTGAATAATGCCGACTAGACCCTGACCTTTGACCGTTGCGGCCAAAATGGCCGACATTAACACCTGACTGAAGCACATGCTGAGGCCATTTCCCCTCCCCACCCCCCCATAAGTAGCACCACTGTGTTTCAAGGCATAACTGTAGGGAGAATCTACGAGTGCCAAAGTGGGCCTTCAACCTGCAATGCTCATTAACCACTCAGTCTCCCATGAACACCTCTGCTTGTTAGCTGGGCTAATTGTTAGCCAGTTTAACTATATGAATGACTGCTTCCTTTGCCCGGGGCAACTACTGGGAAAATTTACAGCCTGGGTTCATTCTCACGGTACCTCAGCTTCCTTCTCCATCCGGCCTTACTGTAGGAATCACATGTCCTTAAAGGAGGGCATTATTGCCATTTACGATGATCAGTCATGCATAACTAAATATGTATAGCACGAGTCTGTATGCAAACTTGGTTTTTATTTGAAAGTTGGCGATCATGCGTTATTTAAACTGTAATATAAAGCAGGAGAAGCCAATTCACTGTCACAAGTATCACCACAGAGGTTTAACATTTAAAGGGAAATTGGCAGAATTAATGTTCTGGGTCAGCAGTCAGAGATTCCTCTGGGATGTCCTTAAGATATCATATAAATCCATGGTGAAAACAAATGCGCAATTTTATGCAAGAATCGAGTGAAACATTTGTTCGCATTCTGCATCTTTGTGTATTACTGATTTTAATTATTGAATTATAAAAATATATCTGATTTGGCACTTAGACTGTGTTTGCACACATAGCCTAGTTACTCATGGTTAGTCAACGAAAAGCTAATCAGGGCAGCCAGTCCCTATATTTCCATTTTTAATATGTTGTGTTATACTGGAGGAAGAAACGACAACAAACTGTTTGGCAGAGAAATAAAAAGCAAAGTGTGAATTCAGAGGGAAATGAAAACATCAGCCTTTAAATGCCAGATTCATTTTAATATTTCCTTCTATACTTTCGTCTTGGTGCCAAAGGATTTCAAACAAAGAGCCTTTTATTACACAGAGAAATGATCTTTTTTTTTTCGTGTTGGTCAGCAGGTGTGGAGACAGCACACCTGAGCGAAGCATGTGCCATGTATTATTTTGTGCAATGTAGCACTGGGGAGTCCACTACCTCATTCTGTTGACTTTGCTGACCTGTCTAACTGTATGTATAACGTGTTCATCATTTAAAGAGGAAATATATTTCAAATGAGAACTTTTTCTAGTTTCAATTCCTATACTTGCAGGTGAACAGCTGCCTAATAAATAGTATTTAAAAAGTAAGTTTTTCTCTTAGCCCGTGTGTATTTTACTTCTTCCGTTCTAAATTCTAGAATCTATAGAATTTAACCTCATTTTGAAAATGGACAGGGGTCAACCTCGACCCCAAAAATAACACAGGGGTTAAAGTCCCCGGAGAGAGTTTGCGTTACTACTGTCCCCCTGTTGTGCGTAATGTATATTGGTATATGTTGGTAAATTTTGGTATTTTCATAACAGTGCTAAATCCAAAAGCCAAAATAAAGTTCCAGTTGCATCCCTGCATTCCTTTGCAACATGGATCTGTTCACTATTCTGAATGAATCAACGCTTACACTTACTAATGACAATAACAATGCTGTACTTAAATTTAGCAGATGTTTTTATCCAAAACGACATACAAATGAAAAATTTCAGACAGTCCCTTGAGCAACTGAGGGTTAGGGACCTTGCTAAAAGGCCCAGTGTTGAAATCACTCTACCAACCACCAGATTTAAAACAACAACCTTTTGATCATGAGTACAGGGCCCTAACCCAGTGAGCCACAAATCACTCATAAACTATTTGCATTTAGGACAAAATGAAGTGAATAGCTAGTCAACGAGTGTACATCTGAAACGGTAAGGGCAAAAGCAAAACTTATCCATCCATCCAGCTGTAGATGACTTTTGGAGAGTGGATTGTGTATATGTGTGCATGCAAGGGATCATATGGATTGGTAAGTGAGATGCATCGGACAGTCTGGCTTCCCTTTTGCAGAATTCTGGTTGCTCATTGGTCTCCAAGGTAACCAATAGCCAACCTGCATTTGGGGCCCTTGCACAAACTCAGATTCCCGGCCTCCAACAGTGTCCTGGCTTGCACACGTGGGAAAGACCCTGTATCCTCTGCAGCTTCAGAGCATTTCCATTCACCCCTCAATATTTCAAAGAGCTTCCACAAAAAGAGTCAATTGGTAACACATGTGGCGAAGTTAAGTAATAACAGCAATAGGAGAATTATGATGAGAAATCTGGTTTGTGCGCAAAGCAGCGTGTTCGAACAGCTGTACTCTGCTCATTTCCAGTAAATCCCCCCTCCAGAAGGCTCAGTTGGGACACGAGCCCTGAGAAGACAATCTGCAGTATCATCACAAAGCACTCAGCACAAAGGAAATCGCCTATCGACATTGCAAAGGTAAGTTTACCTACACCTAAACATTTGGCTGCATTATAAATATACGTCTGCTGTCACAGATCCTTATACGTGAATGAGTGTAGCTGTAGCTGTTAAAATGAAACCTTACACAGACATGTGACGTTGCTGCAGGCCTTTCCTCTGCCCTGAAATGCAGAGGTCCTGCGTAACAGCCTCTGAAGACTCCGAAGTGTGGCTAACCATGCACTGAGACCCAGAGAGTAACCCCCCGCCCCAAGACACTGTCCCAACACTCAGCTGCAACTGCATTTAAAAATGGCTCCCTTTTTGCTTCCTATCCACTCAAAGCGCATTAACACATTATCAAGCTAAAATACGGCCATATCATTAGAAATGATGAAATCTTAATGTACACTAGGGAAATACAGACCCACACGAGTTACACAAAGAGTTGCATATGGATTTTAGTGACTTGAAATGTGTCCCTCTCTCCAAATCCTTACTGCTCAAGACAGGCCAGCAGGGCACACAGGGCTTCCTGACCCATGGGTCAGCAAATGTACCAAAGGAGGGCTGACTGACCGCTGCATTCCACAAACCTAGCTAATCCCCCCCCCACTGCCCCCGTTCCTCCTCTGGGCATCAAGGCCGACGGCCTCCCACCTAGTGAGACATTCTGCAGCCAGATGGCCTATACGGAGCTGTGATTTTTAGCAGGACGCTTTTTGATACTATTTTTAATGCGTAGTATAAATGTGCTTCCGCCAGACATTAAGCTTGACTTCGTTGACTGAGAAAGCCAGTAAGCCCAGTGATTTCTGGGAGAATCAGACGGTATGAACTTTGAACCAAATCCCAGACCAGTTAGACAAGGTTGTGGAATGACTGGCAAGACGGCATTCATTTAACTGCGTTACGTCATTTGTGGTTGGCAAAAATAAAAGGAAAAGAGAAAAAAAAACCTAATGACGAACGATAGGCCTTACGGCACAAACCAGATCGCATACGGTCGGTTCAGTCAAGTGCATTAGTGTCTCTTTCACTTGGTGTCTGTATTATTCTTGGCAGTGATGGTGACACACGTACTTATCTATTCATTCTCTATGCTTTTCTCTCACATTCCTCTACATAGGGGATTTCCACCATGAGTCATTGAAAGACAAGATGTCAATATGTGACAGGCTACAGTTCTAAACCCAATCAAGGCTGTCAGATAACGCACCGCTTGCAATTTGAAAAGGCACGTCAACCAACAAATAGCCTTCACTAGCACACTTACAGGTCTCTGGGGACTCTAAGCATGAGCGGGCTTACATTTCATTCTATTATTGTCTGTTATTCTAGAAAGGCGATACAGTATTTATAATCAGGATTTTCCTTTATCAACAACGTTCCCATTGCTGGTGAGTATCTGACTGCAATTCATGATGAACATAATTACTAGGTTAAACAGAAAATTTGAGTTTTTATATGTGACCATGCTGTCTCAAGATGACCGCAAACTGAGAAATGTAATTATATTCATGAAAAAAACAGAAAGAAAACGATGTTATTGCCTATGAATGAACTTGGGATAAATGTACTAAAGATAGGGGTGCATGGTAGACTCAATGTTTACATAGAATCTCCTCACTGTCTTCGGCATTAAATTTGACTAAAGGCGGTCTAACTGTAGCTCTGTATACAGTATACAGGGTTTGGCTCTATTTTCTGGGATCAAACCCCTCAGAGTCCAGCAGTAATGTGGAATAGTAACCGTCTCAACATCTCCCATCTCACCGGCCACTGCACTTACTTTGAACATTCTGGATGGACTGGCCTGCCATTTTCGGTCAAACAGTTTATTTCTCCTGAGCAGGTTTTCTGACCATAAAATTAATAACCATGTCTTGCAACATTTCTGTGGTTTTATAACAATGCTGTTGTGTTGCGGTAACATTGTGTGAACATTGTGCAAACACTGTAGACGGGGTTGGCGCCCCATCCTGGGTTATTCCCTGCCTCGTACCTGTAGCTTCTAGGATAGGCTCCAGATCCCCCTGTGACTCTGCAAAGGACAAGCAGGCACAGAAAGTAGATGGATGGATGGATGGATGGATGGATAGTAAAAAGGAAGCATCGTTATAAATGCAAACCTCACTGTTGGCTGTCATGCTGAATATGACATATGGGAGTTACAAGGTAAGGCATTTACTAACAGAGAAGGTGTGCTCATGCATGACTCACACTGTGAAAGTATTTCCATAAATGACACTTTGTTTTCAGGAAAGTTGTGAGCATTAAGTGAAGGGCTGCCATTACCTTTCCTCCGGCTTGACTCCAGCCTCAGGGACCATTTCGTCCATCGATATCTGTCAGATGATATCACTCACCCTCAGAGGCAACGACTCAAGTATGCAGCCATTCCATGGCTGAGCGTCTCCGGGACGGAATATTCAATCATAGCGACTCAGAAAACACATGCTAAGTCTGATTAATCATCTCCTGTCAGTGGTCAACCATTTACAAGTGTTCATCCAAGCTGTGGCTCCTGCCTTCGATAAGTTATGCATATACTGGTAGCGCAAAAGGCCCAAATGTTTTCATAAGTCAAAAATTCCAGGGAAACCTTGACCAGAACAACAGGTTTTATAGAGACGCACCACGCATTTTAACGACAAAGCTTTGGGGGGATGGGGGGGCAGTTGCTGCATGAAGATGGCTGCATGCGGGGGTTGATACAGTGGGAAAGAGGCCTCTTTTGCCTCTCCCGACTGCCAGCACATCCCATTATTCCCGGGGGTGGGGGTCTGTTTGAGAGTTTCTCAGGAATGCCTCATCCTCCCTGTCACATCCCTCGGGATACTCATACATCTCCCTGTCGTTCCCCAGGCTATCAGTTAACTGAGTTAGCACCAGATAACATTCACTCCCCCATTCCCTCCCAGAAGGGAAATATTTTCAGGAGGGGGGAGGAGGACTTAATTAAAATCAAAGGTGATGCCCCGCCCCCTTAATCCCAGCCTGCAGTAACTCTGGCTCCCAGCCTGCCCTTCTCGCCCTGACTGGCAGACCCTCTCCCCATTCAAAGATCAGTTTGTATTTCTGCTGTCTACCGGGCAAAAAGTTCAAAGGTCATTTTGAATTTCCTGTTTCCCTTTCATTTCTCTGCTGACATATTTTACCAATTTTAACTGTGGCACCATTCTGGGCTTTGTTGATCCAATCTGCTGATAACCAGCCCTAAAGGGCTGTTATTGTGCATCGGCGAGCGCACTTGCATCTCGCTGTTTTTCGTTTACTTCTCCTGCTGTGCCCTCCCTTACCAGATGTCCTACTCACACCGTCGTGGAAAACAGGTCCACAGGAAATGTCTTACGTGTGTCCCTGCTGTTTTAGAAGCCTGGGCCCATGTCCATTGATATCAGTAGAAATCAACCAGCGAAGTCTCATGCTGGAACTGTGTCAGTATCTAACCAGTAAATGGGCACCACTCTCTGGTAGAGAACCAGTGGCTCATTCAGGGCCAAGCTCATGCTCCCACTGATGCTTAAGCCAGGAGACCGTTCCACAATTAAGGCTTGTGTAATTCTGTTTTGTTTTGTCCCACAAGCTCAGATTTATTAGTTCAGTCATTTCCACAACTGACAAAAGACTTTTATGAGCCAAGCGAGGGCAGGAACGTGACTCCGTCTGGACGTGCCGGCTGGTCCGGCGGACATTGTGCCGGTCAGAGGAAGGGGAGAGCCGCGCCAGTGGCCGTGGGAGGGTTTCCTGATCAGGAAAGGCCTGGGGATGTGTGTTGCCGCAGTGCCCCGCTCCGCTTTGGTACAGTGCAAATTATAAACGTGCATTTCGCGCAGTACTCCTTTCCCACAGCAGCCAAATGACCAGGTCCTTTGAGAGTAAGCACCAATTACGAGGCCAGCAGAGCCACACGACGCAGTGTGTAATAACCGTAGCAGGCATGATGACAGCAGTATTTATTGACAGCCATTTAATTTGTCAGTGAACTGGATCGCTGGATCTGGAAATAGATTTGTTTCTACTGTGACACGAGGATCAAAAGGGATTGTTCCCAGCCCGCCGTCTGCGTGGCTGCCCGCATTAGACACGGTCCGGTATTATCCACACATGTCTCGTCCGGAGGTCAAAGGTCAGAGGTCAATGTATAGCTGGCCACTGGCAGAGAACGTGGCACATGCTGTCAAGTTTTGAGGGAATTCCAAATGAAATTGAAGCCAAGGAAATTATGGAAAAAAGAGATTCCTGTAAGTGAAAGATTAAAATAAAAAATACAGAAATGGCCAGATGTTGTAAAAATATGTGAATGGGTAATTGAAATTTCTTTCTGCACTTCTCCAAAAAAGTGAAATGTACAGGAATTTCTTCTTATTATTATTATCATCTGCGGTTTCTGCTCTTCATCTTAAAAGGCACGCACTACAAATCTTCTTGCTCTTAGCAGATCTTTGCAGGTTTTGGTTGTCCACCAAAAAGAATATACCAGCGGTAATCATGCACTTTTTTCCAAATGATAGCTGCGGTTGTCATGCTCAGAATTCATTTGCTTCACTCAAAACAATTGATGTGAATTGCCTACTGATAGGGAATAACAATAATAATAATAATAACAATGATAACAAAAATGACAATAGAATTGTTATCATTATTATTGTTATTAATTATTATTATTATTATTATTATTAATTATTATTATTCATTATTATGAGACGTGGTCACAGAAAATTGATCAGTAATAATAATAACAATAATAATAATAACAACGGTGCAGTGGGTGGTGCTGTTGCCTTATGCCTTCAGGGGTGGGGCTCCATGTCCCACCCCTGCTCTGGATGTCTGAAGCTTATTCCCCCTGTGTTTACATGATTTTTCTCCTGCAGTTCAAAGACATTATGTGTGTTTGTGCCCATTGATGGACTGGCATCCCATCCAGCACATCCACAGCCTTCTGCCATATGCTGCCTGGAAAAGGCTCCAGAGTATGAGGCTGGAAGATGGGTGAAAAAGAAGAATTTATGTAAACATGCTTTGCAATACCCAGGAAATCACACCTTATATAATCCTCTTGTGAAAGCAGATCTGTGAGTCTTGCTTTGAATTCACATGACAGCAGTATGTGTTGCACAGTATGGAGGCATGAGGTACAGAGCATAAGCCATGGCTACAGTGTGCGGATCCTCCAGCAGGCTACGGAAAAGCGGCGCAGTGCGTTTCCATCCGGAATTCTGTAACCCCACCAAGAGCATGTGACACGTTCACGTCTGAAAGGTTATTTGTGAACAGAAAGGTCAGGTTCCCCTCCTACAAAGAGGGGGAGAATGGAGTCCTATTCTGTGAGGAAACAGGAACGGCGCACTTTTCCTCTGAAAGGTCAGTGGAGAACAGGGCTGACGTACCGTCGCCCTCCCCCCACCCCCCACAGGGCCCATTTACCCGAGATGAGCGCGGCAGGTGAGGGGGCCACTCAGTGGATTCAGTTGCACTAGGCCTCCCTAACCCAAAGGTCACAGGGTCAAATGCAGAAGTGACAATGTGGATAATTACTTGATAAAGATAATGGATAATGGATAAGTGATAGAGTTTCCCAAAACAACTCCACCCCTAACAGTCTCAGGGAAAAAAAAGAAAGAAAAGAGCTCAAAGTCCTGCGTCCAGTAGACATAGGAAGAATTGGGAAAGTTCATTTATGATCTACCAAACTTATAAGTTGGCTCCAGATTTCATTGCTTCTTTGAAGACGCTGATTGTATGGGGATGCCAAACAAAGAGATACCAGGCCAGTTCTAGTGGTCCGGTCAGCTGGCTTTGCATTTCTTGCTGCACGTCACTGACAGCGGCTTCTATGAGGTTCATTCAGATTCCAACTCATCGTTTGCAGCTTGTGCTGGAGAAATGTGTCCACAGGCTTCCCATCACCGTGGTCAGGATCACTGAGGAGGAACCAGACCCAGGGAGGAACAATCAAGACCTTTATATTTCTGTGCATGTTCATAGGTACAGAAGTGTTTCAATACACTGGGGTTTTACATCTCTAATTTTTCTCCAGGGAAAGGGGCTATTCAAAAAAGGATATCCACATTTACATTTTACATTTATGACATTTAGTGGACGCTCTTATCCAGAGCGACGTACAACAGTGCTCGGTAGTCCACGACTATTGTTCAATCTGTAAAGCTAGACTTAAATAACAACTGTCGGTCAACTAAGTTACTGCCAGCTCGGTTACGCACCTAAAAAACCCTGTTAAAGAAAAGGACATTAGTGCAGAGATAAGAATAGTATGTGTTAATGGGTTAGTAAGTTATTATTATTTTTTTTAATAATATAAACATAAATGTGAGGGCTGGTTAGCCTCCAAGGTGTTCCTTGAAGAAGACGGCGTTTGAAGACAGCAACGGTCTTGATGTACATTTTCCTCTTTTGAGTAACGGTGGCTCGAGTCGAGCGGTGCTTGTCGCTCTAAGAGGACGAGACGTGACACGATGCTTGATCAGTGCTGATAAGTAAGAAGGTGCACTTCCGTTCTCAGCTTTGAAGGTGAGTGTTAAGACTTTGAACCTAATGCGGGTGGCCACAGGGAGCCAATGCAGGTCCCGTAGTAAAGGTGTGGTATGTGAGCTCTTAGGGACATTGTAGACAAGTCGTGCCGCTGCATTCTGTATCAGTTGAAGTGGTTTAATTGCCTTTAGTGGAAGTCCAGCCAGTAGAGAGTTGCAGTAGTTGGAGATGACAAGTGATTGGACAAGTAACTGAGTGGCATCTGTGGTGAGAAAGGGACAAATCCTTCTGATGTTGTGGAGAAGATATCTACAGGACCTGGAAAGGTTGCTAATGTGTGAGGAGAATGACAATTCGTCAACCAGAGTGACACCAAGATTTCTTGCCTTTTTTGAGGGGACGATAAGAGAGTTCTCAAAATAAATGGCGAGGTCATGAGTTGGAGACGGATTCCTATTGATGTACAGAAGCTCAGTCTTACTAGGATTCAACTTTAGGTGGTGGGATGTCATCTAAGAAGAGATGTCAGCCTGGCGGTCTGAGATGCGCATTGAAACCTGGAGGTCATCAAGTGGACACGAGAGAATGAGTTGAGTATCATCTGCATAACAGTGGTAGGAGAGGCCGTGTGAGGTTATAAGCTCTCCAAGGGAACCTGCGTATAGGGAAAAGAGTAGGGGTCCAAGGACTGAACTTTGTGGAACACCTGTGGTCATGTCTCATTTTGGAAAATTTTTGTCCAACTGAAAGCCTGACCTTGGACTGATCCTCGTCATAGACATTTTTTGTCTGTATGTAAAACTACACATATATAAAATTAGGCAAGTTACAGATATTACACCTACTGTACATTAGCTTTTTGTATATACAGGACTGATTTTAATAAGGTGAACTGATGTATACGGAAGGGTATTCGGGCCACATAAATGGGAAAAACAATTAATCGTTTCAAGATTAAAGCTGAAATGACCTTTTGAGGAAGAAAGTCGAAAGTTAAATGGTAGAAACCTGTCAGTGACTATGAGCTGCCGTCTTAAGTGATGACACCCTACAGATGCCTGACGTTCAGTTGCTTTCTGGGTTCATTCTAAAGAAATTGAAGGCTCATGTCTGTTAGGACACGACTTCCCAAACTTTTCGACCCACAACCCCAAAATACCAGTGCTAGAGGCTCATAATCGCCGCCAATTTTATATTAATGGTCTCCAACCTTTATTATAGTGCAAGTCACCGAGTCCCGACGGTATATTTTACCAGCTGGAGGGAAACCCTCAGTGGATTCATCACAATTGACTGGTTGCAGTTATGCTTAAAATGTGATATTTTGGGGTTATATTCTGCAAATCTTCTCACAACCCCCTACTTTGGGAACCACTGTGCTATCAGAAGCTATTCGTAAAAATCAACTTTTACCCCAAAAATTTCTAGTTTAATCTCAAAAGTTTATTTCAGCTTCAATCTCAAAACTTTCAACTTTAATCTCAAAATGTTTTTTTTTTCCTTTAAGGTGGCCCTAATATTTTTCCATAGATATACGTAGGAGTAAATTAGATGGAGAATGAATAAATTATCATAGTCAATAGCGAGGGTAGTTCTCACAGTACTTCATTTCTGAAGAAAATACAATGTGATCAGTTTGCTTGTGATATTATCAGACAATAAGCCATTTTCCAGCAAGCCAGTGAAACCTTTTACACACCAGTAGTTCCTTATGCGAGAGAATGGTGTTTTACAAACAGTTTCACATGCATAATGCTGAAAGCCTGGAGTGAAAATGCAGAAGTGGACAGGAGGGAATTAGTAGTATATTTTGCTGCCAGTCAAGGAATTTCTCTTTAACTACTTACACAGGGCTTCTTTACTAAGCTCCCCACAAGACAGACTCATCAGAAATCAAGACAAAATCTGCTTTGTCTTAATATATTTATAATAACTGAGCATGGTGATTTAATGTCTAATTAATATTTATTGTATTTGTGTGCTGTCAGAAGCAGGGGTCATTCTGGCAGATATTTTGATCCAAATTTTAATTTCACCACAAACATGGTATTTATAAATGTAACCGGTGTGTGTGTGTATGTGTGTGTATATATAAAATATTATTTTTTTTATTTATTTTTTCTCTCTCACTCAAAACATTTTGCCACGGACATGTGTGTCTGTGTACGGATAGGTTAATGATCCCTGGTCAGAACAGAAATAGCTTTTACAGACAAAGGGGAAATAAATCTGCTGTCTCAGTAATATGTACAAATTGCATATATGCATAAATATTGGGATTTGGTATCTCTAAGTAAATTAGTGTCTTACAAGAGTAAATACAGGTTACAGTGTAACTCACAGGTTCTTTCACATTTTTCTACAATTCATCCTGAAGCTTCGCACAGTATCAGGAAAAAGAAATAGAATGAAATGTTGCTTAATCAACTTCAAGTCAATATAAAATGTCAAATCACCAGATATAAACAGGTCCTTTATCACTAAGGTCCTTTATCATAGGACGTTTATCACTAAGGTCCTTTATCGCAGGTCCTTTATCACTAAGGTCCTTTATCGCAGGACGTTTATCACTAAGGTTTCACAAATACTGTGCAAACTCACACTGGTTCT
>JAAGVU020000078.1:8581371-8594858 GCA_011763525.2 Mormyrus iriodes | reverse complement strand
GGATGTGGGAGCCTCAGTGTGACTGTGCAGCAGGAGTAAGCCCAGCCCTGTGCTCAATGAGCCTACTGCTACCCCACACGGCCGTATCCTCCTCTTCCGATACATGCCCTACTGCTACCCCACTCGGCCGCGCCCCCCTCTCCCGATACCGGCCCTACTGTTACCACACAAGGCCGCGTCCTCCTTTCAAAGATCAGTACCAGTCCCAGGAAGCGGCGCTTTACTTCCTGTCTGCACTGTGGCATTCACTTCGTTTGCTTTCCCTCCTCTTCCTCTCCCATTTTTCCGGTTGGCTTCCTGTGTGTCAGCTTGGAATGAGAGACACACAATCCACTCAGTGATATTTCACAGGCTGCAGAACTTTATTACTCAGCCGATACGAAACATACCCTGCCAGGTATTCCTAAATAAATAACAACACTGTACTCTTTGACTGAGGACATTGTACACCTATCACAGAATGAGATCCGGACTGCTCACAGAGTGTTATGAATTATGCATAGTGTGCACTGTGAATTTGAGGAATCGAGTAGGGAAAAAAGTTTCACGTTCCTCTTTCACATTCCTTTTTCTATTCAGTTGGTAGTCTGTATGATTTGATGCAAATTAAGTGCACTTATTCTGAGATGACATAAGACGGCATTTGGAACCAGTCAATGTACCATTCACACACACACACACACACACACACACACACACACACACACACACACACGACTTAAAACTTTCCACTATGTGTTCCTCGTAGCAATACCTTCCACCCAGAGCCCTAGGGAACAGCTGAATATGTTTCCTTACTCGATGCATAGAATATTAACATTATCATCCTCATAAACAGGCCAAAGGGGGACGATATGCCATAATTCACTGGCCTGAAATGCAAAAATAATAATAATAAAAATGATTAACTGGAATTATAAAATGCAGTTGCATAAGGGAAAGACCTGAAACATATTATTATAAATAACCAAGGGTTATTATAGTCAATAGCTGAAGATAACTCACTGACACCATATCCCTGTCTGTCTACCTAAAGCTGGCTGTATGATGTTTATTGAAATCGTAGCCATAGCTACGATGCTTGGATTCAGAAGGAATGTGGCAAGCACTTTTATATAGTCAACTCTTTCAAAGAAAGCATTCTATTGGCTAGCGGACACACCATGGATTGGGGTGTGGCCTATACAAGGTACACAATTCAAAGGTTATTTTTAGTGCAACTGATGACCATGTAACTAAACTTAAACCTGTTGCTTTAACAATAAATTGTTTAATAATAAATTGAAATATAAAATGCACCCTCCAAATCCAGCAATCCATGTACAGAGGGTTAAAGTATTACAGTAAAAAAAAGACACTTGAAACATTTTACAAATGGACATTTAGTTAGCAATACGTTTTATTTGTATATTCTTGCCATGTTATCTAATTTATGTTATGTAGTTTTATATTAACGTGATTTATGATCATTGAGACATATATGTCACGTTAAATGTTGTTTCCATTACCAGAACCAGCATCCCATTTATATATTTCTGCTGAATAAAAAAAAAACTGTATGTGATTTACCTTTACCTGTCACTCCCATTTTCAAGAATTGTATAGCAAGCTTTTCTTTCCTAACTCCAACTGATATTCAGGAATTGACTGAATTTCGTTTTGACCCATTGCCCAGAACTGAATTTAAAAGTCATTTTCAATGTCAGGACCGTTTTAAGTACAGGAAAACAAATTGTTATTAGCATTGAATAGCATTAGCTCGACTGGCAGCGTTCCAGCTCGACGCGACTTTTGCTAAGGTGTATGTTTGGGACTCAGCAGGATGCTCATGGCAGTGTTGCTCATGGCCTGGATCCGCTCCAGCATGTAAAAAAAAATAAATATTCCAGGAATCTGTTGTTTTGATAAGATAATTTTTAAGATCCAAACTGCTGGTAGTGAAAGTAGCTGGCTTTGGTCCCAGACAGTTTTTTTTTTTTTTGCATTGATGTCTGATCATTGTTTGCAGTGTGGCGGAATTCTTCATTTTATTTGTTATGTGGAGGGAGAAGTGCCAGGCCTCTCAAGATAGAGAGCGGACTGTGTAGAGGAGAGGTGTGCCAGTGACTCTGTGGGAGCCCCAGCGAATCCCATGCGATACTACGCTGAACGCCTTCGATACAGCTGCCGTCCAGCGTCTTTACAGATAGTTGCTCCATGTTCCGACTGATTCAAATGCCTTCAGACATTGAGAGCAGCAAAATAAACCCGGGGTCTCCCGGACGGCGTCTGAGTGTGTGAAAGCAACATAACTGTAACAGCACCGAAGTTCTCTTTTACAATGTTCCAGGCTCCCTGGGTCCTGCCATGGGGCAAGCTCCGGAGCGTCATGTTGATCTTGGATGTTCCTTCTATTTCTCTTTACTGTGGAGTGAAGGCTTCAGTGGTTTTTACGACACATTCGACTGACGTTTCAATCCTAAACCGCATTCCTCCGTTCAAATGTCAAACCCTTGCAAATTTCCTGAAGAGTCACAGTATGTCGACTGTACAATATTTCCCGATTTGGCTTTTCTTTGTTTTCAGAGCGAGTTCAAAGCAACTTCAAAGCATGATGGGAATCAAATGGGATGAAACCTTAACACCACGACAAGAAAGAAGTGGTATTTTTATGAGTTTTATTATACCATGTGTTGGGCTGTATTGATTCAATTAGTACATGTGCAGCAAAGCCACAGGTGTTGAGTCCAACAACTACAGCCAACCCTTCATACCCCACATTATATCCCAGCCTTCATACCCCACATTATATCCCAGCCTTCATACCCCACATTATATCCCAGCCTGCTAAGTTCACAGGCTGTTGTTAATTTGATTTGATGCAATTCTGAAACTGGAATCCGGTGAGGTAACACACACAGAACTCTCAGAACTGTGTTTGATTGCCCACTCTGATTATACAAAGCCTGTACCTTGCTTAAGCAAAACTGCACACAAACGCTGCAGGCAATGCTATTTCATACTATTTATGTGAAACACAAGCCCCAAGTTTCATTCACCATAATGCCAACAATATCAATACGGAACACATGAAGCCGTGCCACATTTCCACAGGCAGCCATTACAATTTTAATTACACTCCACCTGCAGCTCTTGAGGTGGAGGAAGTACTTCCAGAGTATTAATATGTGAAGTTTATTTCCAGCACTATCTAAATTCTGATAATGATGGTCAGCACCTTGGGACTGTTTCAGTGTTCTCAGAATGGAAGTTTTCCCTTTTTCAGCTATAGGACACAGGTGTCGTGAAGATGGTTGTTGTGTTTTGTGTGTAATGCCTTCCATTAATGAACCATACTTACAATCCCTTCGTCAAGGGATGAACTACTTTACCCAAAGTATGGAAAGTGAATTGGTTAAAGCCACATTGACCTAGTAGTTTACTTTAACAAGAAGTTAACAGTGCCCTCATAAGATAAATGAGATCGGAAAATGGATGGATGGATGGATGGATGGATGGAAGTGAACTATAGCAGAAACAGAGGACCGACCTCAATCAAGTTTAACTGAGGATGGATGAAAACAAAATAATATTTTTCATGCAAAATACCAAAAAAATCCCCCAAATTATTATCATTATTATAAATAGTAGTAATAATAATAATAATATACTTATATATTTCATAAATATAACATCGGTTGAGTAAGTAGTCAAATTCAATCAAAGTTTTCCAAGAATATGTTCATGAATCAATACTAATACTCTATATACTGTGTATTCTGTTCCATATCTACAGACATTGAAACAGCTGAATTTTTGAATCTCGACTAAGTTGATGAAAAGCTACAAATACTCCGTAGGTGGACTATCCAGATAAAGTGTTACCATAATAATAATAATAATAATAATAATAATTAGGTTAATGACTGATTTTGTCCAAGTAGAGTCCACCAGGAGTAAAAGACCACCAAAGGACCCTACCTGTGGAAGCTCTGGGGTTTTTCCCATCGTGAATCTACTGTCCATAAAGTCACTCTAGCAAAGGAAAGAGCCCTTTTTGTATATACTATATAAAGGTTTGTGAGAAAATGAAAGAGGTAATTGTTCACATTCCAACAGTTTCAATATATAAACTGTGTGACTATCAGCCACGGACAGGCCAGATGTTAACAATTTATGCAGCAGATAATAATCAAGATAAATCCCAAAGAGCGTTTTGCTGACGAGCGTGAGCGTGCACTGCATGTTACTGGGGATGCAGGAGCTCTCAAACACCACGTCATTTACTTTAAATAACCTTGAGGTGGGAAAAATGAGACATCCTAAGTGAGCTGTGCCTGTGTTCCAGAAGCATATTAAAGTCTGCTTCAGCATAATTATTGACGTATAAAAGTTCAGTTCTTCCATGAATATGCACACTATGTAATTTGTTGCTGCTGTGGCACATACTGTTATTTATCCATATATATATATAAAAATGTGTTCATATATGTGTGTGCGTGTGTATATATATTCATATGTATTCCCAAATGTTTATGGTCTGAAATTGCGTGCGATATGTACTGGAAGAAAGAAATACTACATGCCACTGGCTAAACGCCCCTCCCACCCCCTCACACACACATATATTATATATATACACACACATAATATTAACTTATATTTCACTTGGTTGTCATTGTGTAAGTACTCAGACAGCTAACTGCAGTTTGGCATCTAATATGAGAAGTGGTAAGTAATGCAGAAGTGCTTGAAACTTAAGTGTGTGTGTGTGTGTGGGGTTGCAATTGTACTAGCATTTCATTATTCTTTCAGTCCACGGATAGGAAGAACTTTTCAATGAAAGAGAAATGAATGAATGCAGGGCATTCAAAAAAGTCGCATTTAATCATGGTCAAGGAAGAGCTGATGTTCTGTGGGACATTTAGAAGTAGATATAAGGACTGGCAGTATAAACTGGTACCTGTACTGACTGAACAGTGACCCTCCATGGTGCTGAGGGGGACTTCTCTCCTGTATGCCTTCCGTTTGTAGGAGCTCATGGAGCTTCTCCTCTGTGCAGAGGCAGAGATCTTACTTGTTGTGGGGTGTGTGTGTGTGTGTGTGTGTGTGTGTGTGTGTGTGTGTGGTGGTGGGGGGTGGGTGTCAGGCTTGTAATCTGAGAGCAGCACATGTGCTGGGGACAAAGCGGGGTGACCCCCGATAGGATAAGGGAGTCTCTCTGCCTAGTCAAGGTAAAGAGCTTCTGAAACACGACTCCTTTAAGGGGGGACAGCTGAGGGAGAGCTGGGTGTCAGTGACATCAAGATACTGCCTCACATTCCGGCTTCCATTAGCGATCCATGAGGTGTGGAAGCTTGGCGGTTGTGTCTGTGGAGACTCTTCACTGCTGCTGCGGCTATTGTTCCCACTTAATCCAGCTTCTGCTGTTAGCCGCAGCGAAAAAAGCAGAGCGACATATGAAGTGTCATTGATGTATGGGGGTGTCTCATCAAATGCTGACTGAATCCAGACATTAGAACACCCAAAAAGACCCAAAAAGACAGAGGAGGCTTTTAGAATCTGGACGGAACCATGCATCTGACTCTTCCTGCTCTGACAGGTAGAGTGAGAAATGCTTTGTTGGCAAAATATATCACTCTTAGAGTTACCTGGAATGACACTGAAATAGCCAGAGGGGGGAAAAAAATTTAAAAAAATCAAAAAACAGCCTTATTGCTACTTAGAAAACATATTGGAAAGTCACTGAATATTTTTCATTCCAAATAAAGGTTGCTCTTACAAAATCTGACAAAAAAAAATCAGTTTCCTTAGAATAAGTCTACACTGCATAAAATGTGGAGAGAGAGAATTCGTATTGTGTTCCCACCTACTGCCCTTACACAGCTGCACTCCTCTGGGCAAGAGATTCATTCATCAAATACCACTGGGAAATATATTAAATCAATGCCATACACTCAGACCTGGAAACAGGCAGCCTTTATTCATGCCCCTCATCTGCATAGCTAACCTCTGCAAGAATGTGACCGGTTGGAAACTTCATGCCGAAATAAGGTGGAGCAAAAAAAGACTAAGAACAAATTATAAATACATTATGAACAGGGGCTACAACGTGGAAGAAATAGACATTTATCTGAGGAAAAATATATCCAAGCAAAAAAAAATAGAACACCTTACATTCGTTAAACAAAATTATTATATTATTATAATATTATATTATTATAAAATAAATTTATAGAAATGATGATTCATTAATGACCAGATATTGGGTGTTGATATCTTCTAACTGGTTCAGTGTTTATTATTCATCGTAAAGACTCAGAGTCTCCCTTCTAACACCACTGTAATGTACAAGACACTGAAAGGGTTAAATCTGAAGGGGAGCATAATGGCTGGATCCTGCTCTCTTTTGCACAGCACACACCTGATGTTTGGACTCTGTGGATCATGTGTCCTTAAAGGCCCCCCAGAGGCCCCTGTGTAGGTTGTGAAGTGGTGCACATTTGGCCCCCGATGCCTGCTCCCTCCATCTCATTCCCATCCTGGCCAGACCGAATGCACTGGCTACTCCTCCCTCACTGCACACTCAGCGTCTCCTTCTCCTTTTTTTGAACTTCAGGAGATATTAAGTAACTTTTTACAACATTTTTGCTCAAATGAACTGTGACCCAACTGTCTGCTACTGAATTCCACTGCCCTTCTGCCTCAGAGTGACAGTCATTTTTAAGGAGCCAATAAAATAGTTGTCAGATGTCATCAGGTGAAACAGTACCCCTTGATATTTCTGCATTCGCCATCCCCACCACAACAGGTCACCACAGAATGTGGTGGCAGAATCTGTTGTTGTTTCAGTCTCTCTGGCAAGGAAATGCCTGGAAATTTTTATGACCTGGCTTAACAAAGGAACCATCTCGAGGTAAAATTAAATACATATTTCCCTTATTTGACACAAAATGAGAATCAGAATCACATACCATGGTTTTGGATCCTTCTATCAGAAACGTCAAAGCTTTGGAGACATTGTATCATCTGCACATGCAGCTTGGATGGGGAGCTGTTTTTGAAGGCTGTGTCGCGATCCACGCTGATCCGAAACACCTGTGTCGCATAAACCTGTAACAAACTACTGCGGCAGTTGGTTACATTCTAATAACCATCACGTGGGGGGGGGGGGGGCGGCTGGAAAAGAATGGCTACTGTACAGAGCTGTAATCGGATCCAGCTGCACCGGGTATATGGGGCACGTCTGGCGAGTATGTTACTGGAAGATTTGCACCAGAGAATTGCTGGCAGACACATCATAAATTCAGCTCGTTGGGTCTGATTTCATTTGCAAGAGGCCAAAACGAGCAAATTACCTTTTGATTAGTTAAAAATCCCTCTCAGGCTGGATGCATGCATTCTGGTGCTGGGCCCGGCCTGCCAGCGACCCGTTTGGCGAGCTGGGAAACGTCTCGGCAGCCCAGGAGCCCATCGGGCGTTTGCTCCCAGATGAACACAGCACTTTCCAGAATGTTCACACATCCTCAAACGCAGCACATTTTATATTCATAAAAAAAAGCTTGAACCATATTGTTTTATAATTTTTTTCCCAGATAAACTGGGGGGCGGTTGGTTTGGATACAGAGAGCGGCTGGCCAGGCATGGGTGTGTCACGAATCACCCTATAGAGAGCCCTGAACAATGATCCTCATTCCATTTAGCAATAGAGCCTACAATGGGTCAACTGCACATAAATACTGTAAAAGTGAGTCTGAAGGATTACACAATGGAAGAGAATATGAATAAAAAAATACAGGAATTCAAGGTGTAAATAGAAGATTTATACAGCTATAACTGTTCCAAGAGGAATTGTGTCTGTTTCTGTTCAAACAATTATAGTATTCAATGAAACACCAGTGTCTATTCTTTCTCAGTAACACCAACAGACATAAAGCCATGCTTAAAAAAAATCTACCTGTCTAAGCAATCATAGTAAGCAGTAGATCATGTTTATTAAGGCTCTTAAACTGCAATGTAAGGGACTAGTGCACAGGAACTGTCAGAATGGTTTTGCATGACTGAGTTTGTGAGCACTGCATGGAACCTGACATGGTGGATTTGGGGTGGGGGGGGCAGGAGGGGGTTAAATGTAGGGGCCGCCCCCAGCAGAGCATTCTGGGACCTTTCTGTTGGAAGTTTCCCCTGAGAGTGAGGGTGGAAACGACGGTATTAATAGCCCGGCGCGTCTCCTGCTTTCCCACCGGCCTGGCTGGGGTCCCCAACCTGGGGGGGTGGCAGTAAGAAGCTGATGCAGGGACCCCACACCAAGAGGAAACCATAGGGGCCGAACAGGACTGAGCTCGACCCCCCCCCCACCCCATGGCACTAATGTTCTCTCTCTAGCCTCCTCAGGCCGCTCCCCCAGAGCTCCCAGCTCACTGTGTGGCCCCGAGACGATGCGAGGACCCGCACTGTAAATTTACACGCAGGGCTCTCTGCTTCCTGCCAGCGGCCGCACCGCCGCCTCTGCTCTGAGCGCGGTCACTCATTTCGAGGGTCTAATTTAGACCGGCCAGCCGCTTTTACACACCCCATCGTGCGCTTTCCTGGAAATGGGATACATTTAACGCAGAAAAATGCAGCGTGTGTAGAAAACACATCTCGGTGGAAGTTCTACTCCACAGTCATCATTCTGTAGTTTAAGTAAACACATGATTTACACGGTGAATGTGTGAACATAACTGCGCCTGTTATTGTGGGTTTATTTGTACCATTCATCAGTCCTTATAGAATCACAGCTGCATCTTTTTATCCAGTTGTTATTTAGTCATACCAGACAAAAGAAATTTGTTTTAATCCTGCAATTTTATATCTGAATCATCACTGATTCTTTGGTGTGTCCTGCTGCTTAATTATGTTGTAGCTTAATTACTTACTAAGCATAGAAGGAAATCTTTTTTTTGAACATCAGCATACGCTGTTTTTACACAAGGTTTGCTCAGGGGTAATATTAAATACTCAGAAACATAACTTTTTTTTCCTGATATTGTTTCATCTTCATGGTCTGCTGACATTCGATTTTGTACTGTGTGTGACACTGGCAGGAACAGCTCAGTGAGCATTAGAGCCACGTGCAAACACGTGCTGTCAAAGTCACAGGCTCGCCGCACAAGGTCATCGAGCAATATGGCGAAGCTTAAATTGTTGCCATGTGTTTCCCACTCCTTCTTTACAATTGTGACCTCAGCACCGTAAACCACCGTCAGTTACAAGACTGATCTGTAAGCTCTGAAAGGTGATAATCCAAAATAGGCTGTAAACTGTCAGCCCGACTTCCCCCGAAATATGTCACAGGCCGATTTATCAGCATTATCCACTGTGGGATTTTCTTTTTATGGCCACAGTTGAGTTAACTGAGGATTATCTGAGTCTGAACACTGAACGCCTCCCTACCGCCAGATCGTTCTCTGTTGTTACGTAGTCTCCTTCAGCAGACTCAAGATCCAGATGAATACTGTGATACTGTTAGAAGAAGCATACTTAAGGAGAGGAAGTTTAATATCAATGCACTCTAAAAAAGGCCATTACTCTGTTTTCATAGCAGGATTCTTCCTGTTTTACCTGTTTTTTTAAAGAATGTTAAATATATCTTGTATATTGTTGTATATATGATCACGTGTGATAAACTGTAGCTGAAAGTCATATCTGATTTACAGATAGAAGCCAATCTTTATTTACTCAAAGATTCAACTCAACTTAGGATGAAAGATTAGACAAGTGCACAAGGGGGTGGAGGAACGAAGGGTGGAGGGGGGCATTCTTACGACACACGATTCTTAAAAAGGACATGAGAGTAGAGAGGCACAGCCTTGAGAAACTGTCCAAATAAATAGCTCACATCTCCTGGGAGGAGATGATAGGCATGTATTTATTGTCGTTAATATTTAATGGCATTGAATGTTGAAGATAATGCTGGTGCACCTGTCAGTAAGGCCCAGAGGCAGAGCAGCATGGATGCTCCAGTTATTTCCTCCTAGCCCAGGGGCTGAGTGAGGCCAGGGGGGTTCGGGCCTTCAGGAGGGAGGGAGTGGGCTTGGTTCTGGGGGGCCTGGTGGTGCGGGGACTTGCGGGGCGAGCAGGGGTCAGGGCGCGAAGCCTCACAGGCTTAAGTGCGCAGCCATCAGAGCTGTTGCTGCTGGCAGGGCAGGAGTTCATGCCGTTCATCTAGCCAATCTGTTCCAGACGTGGTAAATGAAGCATTATTAGATCCAGATCCCAGGCGGGCTTTCGTGTACGGGGCTCTCGGAGACCCTGGCCCCGTTCTGGCATCAGGCCCTTCCCAGAAGGAGGAGGGATCCAGCTCCAGCGTGCTCACAGTGGGGGCTCCCAGGCTGTGCTCCTGCCCTGCCCCCCCCATCCACACCCCGAAGAAGAGGACACCCAAGTCGTTTCGCTTCAGGGGATTTTAAAGACTGATACTGGAACGCAACAAGAAATCTCTACAGATTAAAAAAAAATAAGAGCAGAAAATAGCCTAAGCATCCATGCTGAAGGGCTATTAATCATGGGGTAATTAGATAAGGTAGGTTTGAGAGAAATAGGCAGAACCAGAGAAGAAGGACGTATGGAGATGGGAGGTCTGTTGAGGAATTGGGGGCCTTCGGACCGAGAAATATTTCCCAAAAATCTTTGTCACTTTGTCACACTATCTGACTTTGCAAAAAGCATCATTAAATCACTTAATGCCTCTTCAGTCTGTGCACTGCCAGCACAGATTAAATACTTTTGCTACTTTTATCCCTATTTCATATTTTAATGTTACTTTATGTGGGTACAATGACAGATATCAGTGGTAAAATAATATGTTCTCTACTGCTTTTCAGCTCCATAAGGAATATATTATTCAGTTATTTTTCTTCAATCGGCCCTCTAAATTGAAATTAAGAAAAGACTTACTTTATACCCCCCCTTCACAAAAAGCTCAATGTAAAGCTCGAGGTAGCATTATATCAGACCCAAAAGAAGATCCCAACCTTAAACCTTAACCATTAGGTCTAATTCAAACCCTAGATCCTCCACCAATTCCTGCTTATTCTCTAGAAGCCGGTGTGGCTTCCCACAGTGAGAAGGGGTACTTCTAGGACCCTACATAGGGAAATCTGGGTTAACAGGCATCAGGCTGGAAGCTTAGACAGTGATCAGTGGCCAGAAGATTATTTTATGGCAAGATAATGTTCTTACTAGTTAAGTAGCTTGAATATCACTATAAAGATCACTACAGGTGATACACAGCTCAGCCAGCTAGTAACATTCTGTATGGACAGTCTCGTTAGTGGGGCCATAGCGCCAAATTTTAAGTATAATCAGATTACAGATGTCATTATTTTTCCAACTCACTACTACTGCAAAGAAATATTTGTCTGCTGGGGCCTTGGCTTACAAGTGATTTGTCAATCAAGAGTTATTGGGAAAAACTTCAGGCTTACAAATAATCAAAGAAAAGCACAATTGTTTCTCCATGTTTATCTGTGAGTGAACATCGATTACTTATAAAGTGTGATACGGTACCACATTTAAGGAATATGGCATGTGATTTGTATATTTTTCCATAGGCTCCATACGTGTTTATGACAAATGTGAGTGGTGTATAAGCTGTTCAATCATCCTTGCCATTAGCCCTAAAGAGTTATTTTCAGAGGCGTATTTAGGTATAAGGGCACAGTCCCTTGCAATGTTTACATACAAGAAACAAAATTGCCCTAAAGGAACAATATGTTCAATCAACAGGTGTTCGTCTCATGGTTTTTAGAACCGATTTCAGTGATTCTTCATTCATGCAGTTCGTTACATCGTGACCTTGGCAGTGAAAAGCGAAAGCCTGTAAAGAATCCACACTGTCGTACATCTCTGTCATCGGCAGTAACATACCTGACCTAAAGGCCAATTCAGTTAAGCTGAAGAACAAGGGAAAGGTTCTCTGGTCTGGAAGAAAGAGTCTGACTCCGTCACATTTCAGCAGAGAGCTTTCAACACAAGTTGGCTCTTGCAACGTTGGGCGTTTGCTAACCCGAAACGGACAGAAGTAGAATGCGTGCACGGTTTGACTGCCACTGGTGGGGCGAGCATTTGGAAATTCAGTGAGTCTCAAGCAAGAGCTTTTCATCATTGTGTTGTCACATGCTGCTGGAATAGGCCTCAGAACTGACTGTCCCTAGTATGAATACTGTCCTTGCCCCTCTCATGGGTTCAAGCAACACTTAATGACAGCTATTTAATGCCTGTCACTCCACTGAATGCTTTGGTGTTGTTTCACATTCTTGAGCAGCGTTCAGTAGAACTGGCAACATGTTGCAAAAGTACATACTCAGAGTGGCATTAAGAAACTAGTTTTACACCTTATTTGGGGCTTTGTATGAGTTTTCTGCAATTTCGAAAGCATGAAGAATTCTAAAATACAGACGCTGCCCGGATAACAATGATCTGTGTTATGATATTTCGACTTTATTTTGCATATGATTATGGCTGGGTGATATATTGAGTTTTTAAGATATATCAAAATATTGATCGGCGGGTGGTTATATTCATTGCGTGCATACGCAGCAGACAAAGGTGGGACAGGTCGATAGGTAGGATGAAACCTTAGAAAACCACCGATTCAGCCACAGCATGTTTTTGGACTGTGGGGGGAAACCAGAGTACCCAGAGAAAACTCCATGACCACACGGGGAGAACATGCAAACTCCACACACAGAACCATGCTGGAGACTTGAGCCCAGGTCCCAATGGTGCAAGGCAACAGTGCTAACCACTGCACCACTGTGCCACCTCTATATAAATGTAATATAGATATGCATGAAAAAGGATTTGCTGTTTATGAATAAAGAGGAAAATGGGGCAAACCTCCGAAATAAGATCAGAGACAGAGTATGGATTTAAGGCTGCATGAGACCGATTGCTGCTGTGAAAGGGCATCATTCATTTCCTTCTAGCAAATGCAAACAGCCTCTCTCTTTCTCTGTCCATTTCTGTCTCACTCCCTTATACCAACATGTCACAGAATAAGCAGGTTTCTTTCACTCACTCATCTTATTTTGCTTGCTTGTTAGCACATTTTTAGCCGCGGTTCAGCGAGATTCTTTCTGAGACCCGAAGGTGAGTGAATGAAACAGCTGCATGCTTCTGAGAGCGATGCTGATTAGGATGTGTATACATTTGCATACCTTAACCATTCAGGAAAATATATGGACCAATTTGCATTATATATCCAGAAAACTGTATTGGCTTCACTTGTGGTGGCCCACTGAATTATTAGGAAATTTTCTGGGTTTATTTAATAGTTAGCAATTTGTCAATTTATGGTTTGAAGTCACATTTAGATAACCTAGATTTAAGAAAAACACTTGATATTGACCGTGTTCCCCTTGATACAAGTGCAATATCTTGGATATAAAAATGATATACGATACGTATATTTGTGCGTAGTATATAAACAGTGTGTTTACATACATAATTACATACAAAACGAA
>JAAGVU020000078.1:8554414-8581253 GCA_011763525.2 Mormyrus iriodes | reverse complement strand
TATAAAGGGTTTATAAGGGCTTAAAATATACAAAAATAACCATATAAACATATGGTTTTTACTTCGCGGATTTTCACTTTTCGCGGGGGGTTCTGGAACGCACCCCCCTGCGATAGACGAGGGATCACTGTATATAACATGTTATATACTTTCAAAACAAATAATGCAATCAAAGAAAGACAATGTGTAGAATAATTCAAACCTTTGCAGTGGCAAATCTATATTAACTGAGGCGCAGGAAACTATAAGGAATTATATTGCTATCTTGATGTTTATGATCATTTCAAAATAAAAAAGGCGTAATCAAACCCTAAGCAACTATACGACTGAACTTAAACAGCAAAATTATTGGCAGCCCTGAGGATTATACAGTTCCATGCAAAATTCTTAGGCGGCCAATGAAAATTCTCTTTATGTTGGTGTAAAGCCATAATAATGTGTCTGTCAAAGTGCATTAGTTGAACCATTTCACCCCAGTATTTGCAGGAACCATTCAGTGTAACCATACATTTGTTGACTACTAGCATGTCACGTTTGACTAATCAATACCATATCAAGTTATATAAGTAAGTAAATTAATTTATTAATTCAACTAGCGGTTAAATTGAACAAATACGTTTGGAATGGCTCGGGTGCTCCTGAGGAGAGGGTTTCGGAACCAAAGCAGAATTCATCTAACCACCCAACAACATATTAATAGCTTTTTGCAGAACAGAAGAAATTGTTGTTAATTTTTATTTTCAGTCCTCATTTGCATGTATTGTAGTGTTGAATTGTGTTCTTATAAGCCACTATACACTTATTACGCACATAAATGGGTTTAAACACTGTCTTTGACTGAGTAAGTACAGTACTGTATATGTCTAATTCCTTGACATACCAGGGCCCATCTGGTGTTACTGTGGCACCTTTCTCTCTTTTCATAGTGTGACGGTGGCAACATAGATAAGGCAGAGTAAATTACAGGCGATTATTATAGGAAAATTCCTCACTTACAATGGGGTGAAAACTCCCCCCAGAAGAACAATGCATGTGCAGTCCCAAAAGAGTCGATTCAGAATAAAAAAGTGAATGTCCTTGAGTGGCCCAGTCAGAATGCTGACTTAAATAATGCTCAGAATCTGTGGAGAAATATCAACTATGCTGTCCACAAGTAAACCCCAAGCAACATGACAGGACTGCAGCGGATCTGCCAGAGCGAAAGTAGTGTAACATTTCCAGCAAAGTAGAGTGCAAGAATGCAAGTTTGTGAAGATTTATTCGAAAGACTTATGGCCATAATTACTTTTTCCCTAAATGTTACTGGTCTGATTATTTATACTGTGAATAGCGTATGGTAATGATATTAAATTACTTGTCCTTATAAGTCTTCTGTCTGAGCAGGAATTGAAGAACATAGAAAAGGTCTCAGTCCTTTTTAATCTGCATGTGGTATATAAACATTACGGTAATTGCTTCATCTATGACATCATTTCCGATGTTTCACCGATGTGACAGTGTCAGTAGAATACTGGTACTGTGATTGGTTGCCTGAAGTGAATAGGTAGAGCATTCTGCTCCTGCATCCTCCAAGGTAGACATGCATATAAATCCATGCTACGGAAACATATTTTAAAGGATTCTTTTTGTGTGTTAAGTTAATGGTGTGATAGCAAATGCTAAAGAATTCAGTAAGGGTAAGGTGTAAGGGTTCAGCTCTTTTGCTTCTCTCTCCCTCCTTCCTTCTCTCTCTCTCTCTCTCTCCATCCCTCCCCACGTCTCTCTCGGCGCCATGTGGGAGACAGCCATCAGGGGCAACTTATTGCAGCGTTCCAGCTCATTGGTGGTGATTAATTGACCTACACGCTTTCACATGATCCTCTTTGACTTTTAGACACAGAGCCCACCTTATTGAGGCTGCGGAGGATAATCACAGCAAGTCACAGAAATTTTAGTAAGCAAAGAAATCCTGCTTCATTCCATTTTGATCATATAAAGTGAAATTATAAAACCTGAAACAGGAAAATGGTAACAACAGCAACTACTATAATGTTGGAATCCAAAGATCAGACATAGCTTTAGAAATGCTATAGGTAAGGTAATAGTTATTAAACTCTATATTTCATTACGTATATTTGTGCCTTTGTGTGTAGCACATGTTTCTGATTCTGTGATTGCTTAAATGTTTTCCTTGTTTCTGTAAGGCAGGTTTAAGAGATTAAGACGGTTTGGATTAAACATACCAGGCAGCCGAATGAGTCTTTATCTAAAGCAGAGATGGATGGCCCTCCCAAACTGGCTATTTTCTGATCTTCTAAATAGGATTTTCATTATTATTCATAATCTCCAGCCTCTGGGAACGTGGAAACCATACATTTAATTACATTTACATGATCTGATCTGCTCAAAACTGAATTCTCGATGAATGCAGGCAAAATGAAAGAAAAACTGAGTTTTCACATACATAAATATACAATGTTGTGGGCCTGCTCAATTAAAAAATAATGAAACTCAGATTGTCTCCCGTTCCCATGTTGAGGAAATATGCATTCTGAGCCTCAGATATGAGAAACATCTGTGCAAACCAGGCTCTGGGGAGAGTGGACACTTGATGCCAGAAGAAGAATGTAGTGGTGGCCTTTCTGCAAACCGGGAGTCTGACCCCACATTTCCCCTACACCTCTGTCTGAGGTGGCCAGCTGGGTGTTCCAGTGTTCAGAGGTGGTCGTAGGAACCACTTTAATTTGCCATCAATCTAATGTGAACTTACATTTCCTGAGATATTGCTGACAGTCCAGTTGTAGATTTGTAGCGGAACTTGCTGGTTCACTAATAACACACATTTATATGCCGTAATAATGAAAAATTAGCGAAGAGCAATAGATAGATAGATAGATAATAGTAATATCTAGAAAAATGTACCATCTGAAAATCAACGTTTTCAGGTCTGATTTTCCTGATTGTAAGAATTCATACACTTTAAGATGGACATTATAATATTGCCAAATATAGAATAAATGCATCCATTATTTTCTGACATTGTCTGATGTTGACATTATTTACTGGAGAGGGTGCTTTACAAAGGTAATAAAATTGTATTTTATTTCTAAAAAGCACTGTTAATACCCCACACGTAATTTAACCCAGCTTATTTCGCTGTGGATAATACACAGTGTAGGGCAGATGTGTTTCTGTGACCACAAATATCCAGTATGAATACACAGCAAGCCTGGTTTCCTGTTTGTTTAAGTAAAATGGTTCAAGATAATGTGTATGCAAATATTCACAAAGCAGCCGAGGTTTCTTAATTTCCTGTGTGGGCCACACACAACTGCAGAGCTCAGATTGGGAGATGGAGAAAGTGTGTCAGTATTAAGGCTGCTTTACAGTGAAAATATATCTGGACAAAGAATGCGTGCTTTCACCGAACAAGAGTTACAAAAATATCAAACACTTCCAGGCTAAACACAATATTTGTGAGTTATATGGCTATGATGGTTGTATTCAAAGAGGGGAACAGTTTCTCATAGTGCTGTTGGTGGACTGAATGGTGGACATTTGTGACACATTAATAATTTTGAATAATATGCTATTCAGTTTTTCATTTCTTAATTCTCTTCGCATCATCAGTGACATAGTTGTTGGCACGGAAAATTTGAACTTTCCAAGTTAAGGGACATGAGGAGTAGAAGATGTTTTTTTTAGTAAAATAAAGTTTTGTTAAATTTATGAAGCACCTTCATTCCATGTCAACATGTCGTAATGTATGTATTTATATTACATTTTCTGCTGTTATTATTTCTGTCTTAAGGTGGACGAGTCTTGCGTGAAGGACAGTTGGATCTGAAACCCAATATTACGCTCCGATATTTGATTTTAGATTAAATGCAAACTCTAATAAAACTTTCCACAAATTTAAAAGGGAAAAAAACTCCCATCCTGAATTTCCCTGTGGCTAATCGGTTCTCGAATATCTGTCTGACATGGGCAGTGGGGGGGGGGTCCCACTACATACCCATCTCTATGTTATTGCACTTATTTGTTCACTCAATTTGTCGCCCATCCATCATTGTAGCTGCACTCTTGGCTGACTGAAACTGAAGTCGGCCCTCTTATTAAATTATGGGATGCGAAGGAAATGTTGGGCCCGCGCTGAGAGGCGAGAGGCAGATGGGAGTGAAGGCTGGCGACCCACGTTAAAGCGACACAGTCGCAGCCTGGGGTCCTGATCCACTCCAGCTAGGGGGTGGGGGGGTGGGGGAGGAGTGTCTGAAAACACAGCGCCCATTGTCCGTGTAGGATGCCGAGGGGGGGCTGTGTTATGTTGCTCCACACCACACACGTGCTGCCCCGTTAGCGGCCTGGCCTGCTGGGCTGCCCTGTGCCCCCCCTCCCCCCCCATCTTTGACCCTCATCTTGAGCCAGCCTTTTCCTCCGCGGGAAGACCAGCAGTGGTGGGCTGTTGAATAATTTATCACTTAAATTTAATGATTGATGTGGGAGAATGTATTTCCACAGAGCAAAGATTTTCCTCGCACGACTAAACAGACTGGAGGTGCTTAAAGGCCGGAGTGGGCTTCCTCGCTGGCTCACGGGACAAATACAACATTCTTCAGGAGATGATGGCGAACGTCTCGCACACCTGTGTTCTCCACTTGCAGAGTAATTAAGGACTGGATACGATTTCAAGCCGGTTGTGTACAATATCCCACTCATATGGGCCAGTGGTTAGGAATTCTGGTTTTTATGGAGCAGTAAAGCACCTTTTAGGTGGGAACATGCATTTAGATTGCCCTGGTTTTAAAATCTTTTAAAATATATAGTTTTGTGTTCAGCAAGATGTATCAAGTTCCATACCATTACCTTTTATTTATTTTATGAAGTCCAAAGGGATGCTACTAAGAAATATAACTTTGCAGGTAGGTATAAACATCTAGATAAATTTAACAGAGTGCCTAAGGAAATGGTGGTGAACTAAAAGCTTCAATAATGTAAGAGAATGAGCATAGACAAGCAGACGGGGGCCCGAGAAATACAATAAACAACAGTAGTCCATGCATGCAGATGTCCAGTATAGCAGGGATGTCCAACCCGTCAAAGTCGGTCACGGCCTGTTTCCAGGCCATTCGCAAGATGATTAATGGATAATGCTTTGGTGGCCAACTAGCTGATCCTGATCAGCAAGATAAACCAAGGGGGACAGTCCCCCCCAAAGTCGAAAAATATACCATCGCTGTTCGGTAGCTTGTCAAAGTATTTTCTTTGTAAAAGTAGCTCTCACTGCTAAAAAAAAAAAGGTTAGGCAAGCCTGCAGTATAGTAACTTGGCAAGTATTATTTGCTAATTAACAAATTCTAAATATATGACTGAAAATCAGTTTCTCGTCAAAATGATGATTGTCTTTGGATGTATTGGTCCAGAAGTGACTAAAACAAAAACAAAGTGGTATATTGTCTTACTGCAAAGATGACTAGAAACACTCTCACCTCTACGAATAGGGGCGTAATAGAGCTCTGATGATAAACTTTATACAACATGGTCCTTTCACTCGCTCAATGGGGTATATTTTGACCCCCATTCTATTGCTCTTTACAGTGAGGGGGGGTCCTCTCTACTTCAGCCAGCTCCACCCAGCACAGGTGACTTACGTCTCTGCACTGGCCTGTCAGACATGGAGAGGCCTGACATCCTCTTTACTGCATTGTCACAATCTGTGGTCTGTGCAGGAAGGATAAAGACAGTCAACTCACCTACCCAGACATACATAATGTGGAAAAGCAGCCTATTAAATACAAATTTGAATGAAACATAAGTTTGTGTGAATTATCCCTGCCTGATTCAGATCTTTGCGTTGTGTCATTATCTTGAGTTATGTTTGCATGAAAAACACGTGATATTGGTTTTGGATACAATGAAACCTCTATTTTTTCCTAAAAGGTATTCCTTACTAATCACTCCTGCTTCCCCAGAAGCTTATAAAAAGGATTTTCCTTGAAAGTGTTTTGTCTTTTTATCTGACCACGTTGACGTTAAATAAGCATTCATCTTTTTTCGTTCTTTCTTTTTACTGACTGGCAAGGCAAATATGAAATAACCTAAAAATTATTGAGTGTGTTTGCGTACGTACTGAACCACACAAAATGAAAAAGTGAAAGAAAAGAGAACAAGTAACTGGGGGTGGAAAAAGCGAGGGTGGCTAATAAAATGTAATATTGTTATTGAAGTGAGTAGGGGTAGGAGAGGGCAAGGCTGGGTCACTTGGGGTGTCAATGAGTAACTTTGGGAGACTTTAAAAACAAGCCAACCCCTGAGGACACCGTGCTGCCTTCCCAGAATGCATCTGTGAATAGGGCCCCAGTTCCATAAAAAAGCAGGTACCTGGCTCACACAAGAGACATTTCACCTTCTAAAATTACCCAGTCTTTTAAAAAAAAACTTCAAATTAATTTATTGATGAATGGGCCATTTTTCCATCACTTGAGTGCTAGATTAAAGTTAAAGTTTTCGTTTTTTGGCCTGTTCATCTCTTTTAAAGAGTTACTGAATTAATTATCAACAGAAATATTCATTAGTGACGTAGCTTTTTTAAATTTGATATACTTCTGAAATTGCAAGGACCACTTGGGGTTCTCTCATCAAGGATGTTTCAGTGGCTGAGGAGGTCTGACCTTTGCCTATACTACAGAAATTGCTTAAAAGTTTCTAATAACGTGACAAACACAACCAAAGATACCTCAAAAGAAATGTAGGATGAATCCTTTCAACATCTGGGCTAATAACTACATCAATAAACTAATGAACCATAGTCATATCATAAGAAAATAAATTTGAGTTATATTAAAAAATACACATATGCAATAGATCAGTCCCAAGTGAAAAACACCATAGTGATATAATGTGTGCTGGATGCCATCTGTCCCACTCCATAGCGAGGAACCTCTCTTTTTCTCTCACTCTCTCTGGCTTCAGCCCCCTGACAAGAAAGAGTCATGTTTTCATTGCTCTGGTTAAATCAATTATTCCTGTCAAATGTAATTCTCTCAACTTGCCAGAGGCCTGTAAATGTTTAGTAAATATTTAGGCCACATTTTTAGCATTGTCTTCTTCTACTGACCAGCAGTGAAGGACATCAGTGTAGATGTGCTTATGATATGAGTCACCTATCGGGAGTCTTTGATGTTAAATCCCTAAATGAAGGCTCTGTTGTTCTCTCGTTATAGGAACTGAAATCTCTGGACGATGGGTAGCATATTGCCACAAGGGGAAAAACACTGGTGTGTGGGGTCTTTTTGTGTAGATTGATGATTCATGAATATAAATTGATTACAAAAAACCTTTGATAAATTCACAGTCGCAATAAACACTGCAGCTAGTATAAGAGGCCACATTACATGCCATTTAGTTAAATGGGCAAATCTTTCAAGCTTTGTGATTAGTTATGAAAAATGACAATCTTCAAGCAATGGGCTGGTGCCCAATCTTGGGTTATTCCCTGCCTTTCACCCATAGCTTCTGGGATAGGTTCCAGACCTCTGCAACCCTGCATAGGACAAGCAGATATAAAAAATGGATGGATGGACTGTCATCAATCATGTAACCCACTCCCATACAGTGGGAGGACCATGGAGAAGACCACAACCTGATACTGAACAGTGCTAAATTACTTTTACCTGTTACCACTATGATAATTTATGGTATTCATAGCACAGAATTAATTTTACAACTACCAAGCATTACATTTTAATATGTAAAGCTGCCTATATGCTTATATTATATGCATATAACTTATATTATCTAAAACATAGATAGTAAAATACACATCTGTTCAGTAGTACAGATACAGTTTACATTTCAGACAGGTTGTATATAAAATGCATTTATTAACTATATTTCAGGCTGTGACAGAATAAAACCGCATAGGCAAGTCATGCTTACGTTGTTAGAATAAATGGTCATAAAGCATAGTTAATAAAAAAAATATTTAATATGTTACTGGAAAGCAAACAAATCATTTCATTATGCTTGCATCGGATATAATTGTACCTCATTCTTTGTGGTTTAAGTACAGCTAAGCTAAAGAGACAGTTATTCAATTGTGTTTCAAAACAGTTTTTGTCAGTAGCTCAACCCTGAGGACAACCTTAATTGGGACAATGAGAAAGATGGAGTGGGACAGTGATTTTCTACTTTGATAAGCATCACAAATCCTGAGGGAAATAATTCCAAAACCACGAGGCATCCCAAAAAACATGACCCCTCTGCAAATAGCCACAAGAGCTGGCAGTTCTGTATACCGGCCAGAGCAAAGCCCGACAAATCAGTCACATACAGTAAAGGCAGCCCCGCGTGGGTAAGACCGTCCAACATACAGACAACTTGTGCCTATGACCAGATTGCCAAACATTTGGGTTAAATACACACACTATTTTGTGCTGCCTGTGAAAACATTGTGCTTTCTTCAGTGGTCCGTTGAGTGCAGTACAGGACTGTATGTAGTTACTTTTATCATTGAGCTATAATTCTTATTATTATGTACTGTACAAATCTGACTTAAAGACAAACTCAGGGAAGGGATCTCGTTCATAACATTGGGACTGCCTATATGTTAGGCCCTTAGAGCCGTCCACAGCCGGCTGCCAGCTGAGAGGTGTCACTTCATGGCTGATTCTCGGAGCACTGCGCAGACCATCGAACAACTGAAGGAGCTACTGCTTTACCAGCATAATAATGAATGTTTTAGCTGAGTAATTTCAATTACTTTACTGGCCTTCTTTTATATATTGATATAAGTGAGGGTTCATAGCTAGGCTATTGGCCCCAGACGGTCAATCTACAAAACGAGATCTTATTTACAGCTCTGTTCAGAATCCAGAAGAAACCTTAGTAAGATACGTTTGACCTTTACAAAAATATAAACATATATATAACAATATTAAATAGCTCATATAATCTGAATTCACTTGGCTGATTAGGATAAACTGAATTTAAAAACTGAATGAATGAATGAACGAATGGCAGTCCTTAATCTGTTTTTAATGCTGTCTTTCTACCACACACACTAAACAATGTCTAGGAAGTGCACTGCCTGTGCCACACTGCCACAAGACATGTTAAATTATAAGAGCAAGAGGTGAGTGATTACTCACTTGCCAGGGGAAGATCCATAAGAATCATTAAGGGGGACCTTACGGCTTATTGGCTGAATTCAAGTTCATCTCACAGAAACTCTCCAAGGGAATAGAAACTGTAGACAAAGTGTAACACAATGCAAAATTATATATCTTTGGAAAATACTGGCACTACATCGTGGAGGATTAAAAGAACTGAGAAGAAATGTTAAGAATATAATTTTAACATATGAATTTGGGGGGCACTTGGTGGGTGGTGGGTGGTGCAGTTGGTTAGGGCACTGTGAGTGGAAGATGGCTGGTTTAAATCTCACGGTTGGGTTGGTAGAGAGCTGTCACTCTTGGGTCTGTAGCAACGCCCAATTGTTACAGGGACCGCCTGACCCTTGCTTTTTCTAAGAATTGGACACACCTAAAAAACATAGTAATGTGGTAAAAACATAGTGTGTGTGAATCAAGAGGTCAGGTCAAGCGCAATTCTTAAAGCAGAACATCAGACTGGAATGGAACAATGCAAAGACATAATACTGCTTCTGCTGCTGAGCTGTTGGCTGTTACCTCTGATAGCCCACAGGTGACCCCCAGTAGGTCACCCCCCAAGCAGCATCTTCTGTTTTAGCCTGAGCTGTGCATTAATTTGCATTTTGTAAAGTACGCTTACTCTTACGTTTAGTCTGAAAATCTGTTTTGATCTCACACATATAAAGTTAACACCCCCCTGACAATTTCTGACTGAGCGATTTCACACGTGTTTATGAAAGAACAGCTTCAGGATAAAAACGCAGACGTGAGCATTAAAATTACCACCAGTTGACAGTGCAGATTAAATTGTAACGAGTCACTTGGGGACCATTGACTTATTCTCGAAACGTGTTGTTGTTAATTCTTTTAATGCTGCTTTACTGTGTTGTTATACCTTTGAAAAAGTATTTGCTGACTTTTGAAGGCGAGATGAATCAATTTAAAATGAGAAACGGTTCAAACTTAGGACTGTTTGGCTTTCTGGAGATCCAGCACAGACTTGATGGCCAACCAAAATGAAATCCAACGAAACTGCCATTTCAGAGCAGTGGGATCTCCAATAAGGAAACCGAATCGCTGACTATCCACAGTGGATGTCTGCAACAAGCTGATCTGAAAAGCATCTGCACAGAGGACACAAAGCCAGCCTGCTTGGGTTCTGAGGAACCTGTGGGAGGGATTACGGCCATTAGACCACTCTGGTAGACCTGATTTGGTTTCCCAAGCAGACTCGGTGGTATTTGTCCAAGTTCATGGAGACAGTAGAGGATGAATTTAAGCCAAGTGAAGCATGAAACAGCTCATTCTTCTAAAAGTGAAGCTACAAAATAATTAGGCAGGGAGTTGTTACCTAGAAATACTGTAAAAATGACAATTATATGTAAAATATGTATAGGTAAAAGACTTATGATGAGTATAGTATTTTAGTATATTATTATACTTATATGCAGTATAGTATTTTAATACTCATCTTCTGTGTATCTTCTCTACACAAACTGAATTAAAAAGTTGCGGGGGGGTTCACTGAGGCAGATTGTTTTCTATTGGATGGTCTGTCCATTACAGAGCTCCCCCAGCCACCTTTGTAAGCAATAACAAGCAGCATGACAAAAAATGCGACTGGGTTTCAGTGCATAAGATGCTACACACCAGCGAAGGGTCAGAGCAGTCCATTCCCAACCACTGCCCTCTATCTTCTGTAGCTACATGCCTTCCAGCACCAAGAACATCAGCATTTTACTGCCCATTAGATACGCATTCCCTTTCAGTTACTTCCAAAGGGGGGATCCCCTCCCAGATCCTCGTCTCCCTTTCTGCCCTTCCTTTCTACTTGTTTGATATCGTAGCCCCAGATAAATCTCGTCCATAAACTCCGTACCCAGCTTACAGTGAGGATTAAGCCCCCAGTTGTTGTGTGAGCCTCAGGTTGACCTTCTTGTCTATACTGGGGCCTCAGTTCAGTCCAGGCCAAGTCCCAGAGAGGAAGGCAAAAATGCAAGCTGGTGAATTGAATTTCATTTTCATTCCATGTCTTTTTTTATGCTTTTTTTATACCTTTTACGTGACTCATTTTGAAATATTTGACAGATGTGCTCCTTTACAGTGCTACATATTTAGGCATAAGCAATTTAAGCAAAGTCATAACAGAAACAGAGCAATTACAACAGCTTTACCTGCTCCACGCCAAATATTGTTTCATATTTGATACATTATACAAAACGTTAAGTTGCTAAGAGTGCCCTTTTTTTCTTATGCGTTCTGCTTGTTGTCTTATTGTCTCATTTCGCCCAGTGTGACATCATGCGAAGGAGACATGAGACAATGACGTGCATATTACAATTGTGACCTTCATAGCCAGGCAATCTTCCTGCTCTCCAGGGAAAGTGGTAAACACTGGGAATCACACACACACACACACACACACACGGCTAATAAGGCAAGTTTGCAGGAAGGGCAGCTGACTTTAGAAAACACAGCTGTAAAAAGGGAATAAAACTGAGTATTACCTCAGCCCCGCTCCACAGCATGACTGACAGTGTCCGTATGCCAGGCCACTCTGAAAGACGTCCCACCTGGGAGGTGTTCGGCTACTTTCTGTGCCATTTTGTGGGGGTTAGGCGGATACCCAATACAGGCCCCCCTCTTAATGAGGGTATCCCCTCCTTGGCCGCTTCACACCTGAAAGAAAAGCTGAAAAAAACCAAGACCCTCTAAGTGTCTAAATTCCAAACACAAGAAAAATTCTGTTACAAAAACAATCCTATTTATATATGGTAAAATCCTCTGCATGATGTTAACATTGAAAGTATGACTCACAGGCAATGATAAAATTCTGTGACAGGCAAATACATAGAAATCCATCCATCCATCCATATAATATATAAATGCATGTATCCTTGCTACATATTATTAAGCTATTATGTCAAGTGTATAATGTTTATTTCATCCACTGTTGTACACAAGAAGAATAAAAATCTTTGTAATATATACATAGTTTACTTTCTTTGCAATAGTACCCCAAAAATGTGTGAAACTGATAATTGAACAAGGCTAATATATGTTTAATTAATCTGCGTTGACCTCTGTGTCAGTATACGGAGCCTTATTGGAGGGTTGCCAGCTGTGCAATTCCCAGCACTAACTGGGAGGAGCATCTGTTGCCCACACAGCTGGCAGACTCTCGTGAGCACATTCACACATGTGTGGTCTGTGGCCAGGAACAGCCCATCACATGTGTGCTTGCAGTACAACCAGACATTGACCACTGGGGATCATTAGAGCATTGTGCTGTGTTTTACTGCAATTGCTTTTAAGTGCATGATATTTAAGTAATTGATGTCACTTAGTTCAATTCCTTTGGTATTTGCTTGTGTGTGTGTGAGTTTGTGCAGGTTTGCATTCATTACATTGCATTCATAAAAAGAAACGTTATTTAGTAAATTGCGACCAGTAATTTGCAGTATTTCCTTAGAACCTGTGTTAAAACATAACAGTTAGCTTCTGCCCTAACCTTCTGTGTATGCCCCAGTGTCTGTCTTGCCCTGTGAGGGCAATAAACACTTTTGCCCACCCCCCCACTGAATCACTGACCTCCCCACTGTACCAGACACTTCATTTCACTAGTGCAATCTTTCATTTGTACTTTTCTTTTGCCTTTGCACCTTTGTACAGATAAAAAGAAAATGTACTATTTATTTACTTAACAATGCATGCAGCTACACCCTTAAAAACACACTAGAAAAGAGATATGCTGCTAAAAAGATTTCTTCATGCCGCTAATCCCTCTGAATGCACCATGGATTACCATGGATACGGGTTGTGTACTGTATGTATTGTGTACGTTACTGTCCGCTAGTTATTATTTTATGATTTACTTACACTGTTGGTCCCAGAGGAATGGTATTTCATATCTATCTATCCATCTATCTATCTATCTATGGCTAGGACATAAGGTTCCCATAACGTGCGGTTTCCTTTTGATTGTATCTGTTTTGAGGAAATGAAAAGTTGTGCTTCATTGCATGTGAATGTGAACACCGTGCAGCGCATTCACGCTAGTGGTTATCAGGCCGAGATTCAAGCAACCCTACAGAATATCAAAACAGTTGACATGTGAGGAAAAGGAGAAGGTGGAAGGATGTTGGGCCCAGCTGTCACATGATCCATGAAGTATGAAAGTTATTTATGGGCATTGATCGGAATAGTTCTTAAAGACGTCCGAACTTCTGTGATGAACCAAGCACATGCTCAAAACTACTCTAGCTTCTATGTCTAACGTTGCTGTCAGATCCATTCTGATAGTAATCACACCACTGGTATAATCCTGACCCTCAACAGACAAAACTTCTGCACAATAAGGGTTAAATGTCTCATGCTCCAACCCAAACACCAAGTGATCTCTTACTCATCTACTGCCCCACTCACTCGTCAAGCAATAAAGTTTAGCCTCTGACCCTTGATCCCTGATCTTCAGGCTGCTCCCACACAGCATCAACTCCACCGCATTCTCCTAGTCCACAGAGATTCCTCAGGCACATGCCTGAATGCACACACACACCACACACACACACACTGATATAAACATACTAATTTCACATGTTCTATAGTGTATGTGCTTTCTAAAGACCTTGGCAGTGCGGAGATTGTGTATAACTGGTACCTGAGTAGGAGATATAAAGCGAGGGATTGATGGAAGTGGAAGAGATATATTTCAGTGAGCCTGTACTCCAAGAAGAAGGTTCTCTGTCATGCCTGGGCTTTACATCAGCCCCTCAATTAATCTTGAAAGAGGGCCAGACTGGCCAGGCTGACTGCGAGCGCCAGCTTTGCACAAACCCTGATTTATGACCACCGAGCCTGAACCAGACCTGATTTATTCGGGACCTTAGTGGTAACAGTGACCATGCAGAGTGGTGAGATGGGGGGGGAGTTCTTCAGCATGTTTTTGTTTGAAGGGGAAGCACCTATCCCAGCAGCCAACTTAATAAGCACACTGTGGAGGCAACGCTGGCCATTCTTCAGTGAGGTGACCACCTAGAGGCGGTCCAGCTCCTCCCAAATATGTCCATAAGACTCCTGAAGTTGTGTCTGCCTTCACACAGCAAATTCATCCCCAGGGTCCCTTGTGTCATTCTTCTGCAAGCTTGGTGCCCTCCCACTCTTTCCCCCAACACCACAAGGCTGGGTCATCTCTCATGGCCCTGGGATCATGAGCTGTCTTTCTGGGGGGCCAGCACTGTGGTGAAACGTCAAGCGTCACCCTTAATTCCCGAATGAACACAGCGTGGATGTATTCACCTTGAACAAGGAGTAAAGTGTGTGGGGCACAAAGCTTCATGGATGCGTTCAGTGACCACGAAAGCTGGAAATATACCAGGTTTGTAGACACACTAAAATGCCACAGAATAAGTAATGACTGTTAGTTACCATGTTGTTACATTCGTTTAGAAGTAAAAGGATGAATACTGAAATAATGAAATAAAGGCATATTGCACAGGCTGTTGTCAGCTGTCAAAGCGAATATAACGTTGACTAAAGAGGTTTACGTGAGTGCACACTTCTGAGGTCTTTAAGTTTGAGAGTCCTACTTGGGATTGCTTTCACCCATGAGGGTGTCTTTAATATGAACCCCTTCCCTGTACAGGCCCCAGCCCCCCCGGTATGCTGAGAGTGATCTGGAGGGTTAGGTTCACAGTGCGCTTGAGTGCACAGCGGCCCCCCGCCCCGAAGCCGCTGCCCGTCCACCAATGTCAGAAGCTGTCCCACAGACCTTCCACTCACATGATGGATTGCCTGATACAGTTTGTTCCACTGAGGTGAATTCCCACAATGCTTCTGGGCTTAAAACGCATATTTTTTCATGTTTCATTTTTTTTCTCCCCCTATTTCAGATTCTTTTTTCATACCATAGTGCACTGCGGGAACTGGAGGAAAATTATTACGCTTGGACAAAAACAGGTAAAGAAGCAAATAAAATGATCTTTATATTCAAGGAAGTAGAAGTAAAATACAAGTGTAAAATCAGGAGAAAATTTTAAAATCGCATGTGCAGAGATTGCTAAAAAAATAGCAAAGGTTTCCTTTTTGTTTTACTCAAGATGAAGATCTGTATCAGTTCAGAACACAACGGACCGCAGCACTGAAACACTGTAGGAAAAATTTATGACGAATTTTATCATATTACTATAAGCAATCATCTGTATTAACTTTTTTATCCTTAAAATATACCAATGAACGAGACACATGACAAATTATAGAATGAAAAATTTTAACAAAATGATATGTTGTTCATTGTGTTATAATGGGGCCATCGGCCTTGAGTTGTCCTGACGCAAGCATTACCCAATCACAGTGTGTGCCTGTGAGGTAGTTGGTATCTTCCAAGGCCGATGGATCCCTATCCATCTCATTGTGAGTGTGTGCGTTTTTGTAATCATTACATTGTGGGGACCAGATTTCCCCACAATGTGATAAAAACCTGAAACTGTTTGCCTTGTGGGGACATTTTTTCAGTCCCCACAAGGATAACCTCAGCTTAATAAAAATCTGTGAATGCAATCAAAAAATTAAAATAGCCAGAAGTCTTGTATACTGTTTGGTTACTCATGGTAAAACTTAGGGCTGCGTAGGGGTTAAAGTGGGATTAGGATTATGGCCATAGAAATGAATGGAGAGTACCCACAAAGATATAGATACAAACATGTGGGTCCGTGTGTGTATAAATATCTAATATGCATATGTGTGTGTGTGTGTGTGTGTGTGTGTGTGTGTGCGACGGCTTCTAGAATTCCATGACAATCCCCCTGGAAAGGAAAATCCAAATGCATCTGGCAACAAGCGAGAATGCTGCTGGTATCATAGCCAGTCTGACCTGGGGTAATGCTCGTGCCCACGCTGAAAGTGAGTGGTGCGAGTGGAGACCTCCAGCTTAGTCTGGATGCCATGATGTGGCAGACAGAAGCACTATCTATTACTTGAGTCTGACATTGCCATGTTCGATACACCCAGCAGAATAGTACAATTTCCTTCTCATATTACATTTTTGTCTGTTTATTAGTTCATCGCTTAATGTTGAGAATGTATTGCATGCTACTGTAATGAAGGTGTGCTAAATGAGAGTCCTTTGGGGCTTGAGAAAGGACTGTGAACACTGAACAAAATAAACATTCAGAAAGCAGTGAAGAAGTACAGTGTAGAAGCCGTCTAATAAACTGAGGCTTAGCCAAGTGCCATATGGACATGTCCACCCTGACATCTCCATCGTCGCCATCATCTCCATCCTCATCATCATCATTTAAATTTTTGCCTTATTGTTTTGATACAACTGGCCAACAAAGGCAAAACACGGTAACTACACTGACACAGAAACTGAGGCAAAAGGATGAGAAAAGAAAAAAATAGATTTTGTAGTCATTTGTACACCTTATTTTCTTTAAAACCGAGCATAGTTGCATGACGATATCTTGTCTCACGGTTAAACTATCGAGTCTATGAGACACGATTTCGGTTACAACTCAACTTTGATAAATTATGTAGTTTTGTGCTCTATTTTGCCTTTATATGTCAGAGGTTTCAAACAGCATGTAATTCCGTTTCTGTCAATATGTAGAAGTAAAAGGCATACAAAGTATACAATTATTCACATATTCCACCTGTGACTGAGATACATACATTCTCTGACGTTTAGATAAAGGCACTTTTGAGTCAATGCAGAATATACATAACTGCCAATTGCCTTTCTCATATAAACCATAATTAAAGCATCACATGTGCTATACAACTGACCCCCTTTTCTGATTTAGGAATATTCTGCTCTAGAGAACATTTGACACACCTGCAAACATCTGACTTCAATGTCTTGAAGTACGTCCATCAGTGTAGCAGAGGTCCGTGCAGTTCTACGACGGAGTGGGTCGATTGCTATGTAAACGTCAGCGACGGACCACAGGAAGTGTGGCCAGACAGCCGATGCTGAGGGAAGCATTTTTGGAGTGCAGACGACAAAAAAACAGGGAAAAACTGACAGGACAAATGAAAGCAATTGAAACTTGACTGTGCCTTACTGACTGTTACAGGCTTTCTGGTGAAATTAAGAACTGGAATGAATGGGTTCAGAAGTGGCAAATTTTTACTGCCAAATGTTGGGAATAGTAAAAAATGATTACAAAAGGTAAGAAAACACTTTTAATTGTATTTTTTTAATGATAATTTTCTAGTACACAAAAAAGTATACTCAAGGAATTGGATTACCGCACAATTCAAAATGCGTTGTTCATCTGTTACATTAAACAGAAAATAGTAATCTGAGAATAAATTACTAGATTAATTATCTGTTAACAGTATTTAAATTAGAACGTCCCTGTGACCCTGACAAGGAGGAACAGCTAGAAAATGGATGGATAATTGAACTATAAAAAGTTTAAAAAAGGAATCTAAAATATATTACTTTGAACATTGACTTTACATTCTTTCTTGGATGATGTGCAGGTCACATTAGAAACAATGCAACTGGAATAAAGAAAAAACACATAAAACTATTGTTTTTGAATATTATTTATATTATCAAAAAGAAACATTTCCAGAAATTTCAAAGAATTTCCACTGTCACATTATTCTAATCCTCAAAACGCATCGTAAAATTATGCAAAAAAATTATTTAACTTCAATAATTATGAAATTTGAATCCAGGTAGTGACAAATGTTATTCTGCTCTGCCTTTTCCATCGTATTATATATTTTTTAACATAAAAAATTAAAAAGGACAAAGAGGAAGAAATTTCGAAGTGTTACTATCGCTGATAACACTACTATATCTATATAATAACATAATAATATATATATAATACAATTAGAACAATATTACTATTATTGCGGGGGCCTGGAGTCTCTCATAATTGCTGCTATCACTGTGCAGAAATATACACACACAACCACACACTACAGGCAATTTGCGCTGGTGGAGGAGTCCTGGGTGCTTGCTGTAAACCCCCACGACTCAGGAAGAACATCTAAACTTCTCACATAGTGCAGAAGCAGGATTTCTACCCCCCCAAACCATGAAGTGTGAGGCAACAGCGCTACCCACTGAGCTACAGTGTTTTTATTTTAGAGCTAATTCAAAGGACAGCAGGAAAATAAATAAATGAATCATAACAGCAATAAAGTATCTGTGCCTTTTATACCATTAAGTTCTCTTTCTGATACTGGTAGCTTTCTTGATGCCCCCCGTGATTCCGCATTCTGGGAACATAAAGCCCCCTGGGGGTTAGCAGGGTAGGGCAGAGCATGGGGACAGCAGAAAGAGGATCCGAGTGTCACATATAGGCTCTGGTGTCCACCGATGCATCTGAACATGAGATTTAAGTGAAAGTGATTAATTGTTGTTGTTGACACACCACAGCGAAACACGTCCTCTGCATTTAACCCATATGTGACAAAGCAATGAGCAGCTATTATTTAGCACCTGGGGGGCAGAGCGTGGGGGCGGTACCTTGCTCAGGGTACCTCAGTGGTACCATGTCAATCACAGATTCAAACCAGCAACCTTTCAATCACAAGTGTGCTTCCCCAACCATTAGGCTATCACTGATTAAAGAATTGCCATCTTTTAATGACCAGGACTGACATTCCTGTCCATACAGTAGGTTTCCTTATTAATTCCTCCACTTTAAACTAAAATACATGCTCTTACAATAGTAAAAGCTACTAGACCAGGCCTTTAATTCCCCAAGTCTGACCTGTCTCAGTATGAACCCAACATCTACCATGAAGCAGTGTTTATTGCAACATACCTGTGCTCATATTAACACTTCCACTTAAGGGCAACATTTCAGCTGAGTGATTTTTCCAACTTGTATGCTGTTGATGTCTTTTATTCCAATTTCATGGTTTTGGGTAAAATATCTTACTTCCCTTCTGCATGTACAAGGACACATGGAGGCCAGTGAGTGCATTTAATGAGGGAGAGCTTGGCTACTTACAATCCCTCATCTAATTACGTAGTACAAGAAGTGCCAGGTTTACAGGTCAGCATGCTGGAACATTGTGAAATGAGAAACACTAAAGCAACATTTTCCAAACTCGGAGAGGCATAATTGAGCCTGCAGGGAGTGAGTCCGTGGCATACAAATTTACCAGTGGCACGACCATAAGGTGCAGACAAAGTCTGCTTACTGTGACTCCCACATTCGTGCTACAGTCAGGACAGCCATTTAAAACTGAACAGGCATCACAACTTAGGTAGAAACCACTACAAATAATTCAACAAGCTACCATACTAAGGACGTCACTTTACTTTGTCAATAGTATATAAACATGTGTTTAATATAAAGGCTCACTGGGCAGAATTCCTCATTCCTCAAGGTCCCATTTTCTAGCTAATATATTTGGAAGGAACATACAATCAATTAAACTTTCAGGACCCCTCAGTCTTGAACCATCAGACTTGTTATATGAACAGTATTAGATTAAGTAAGGCTAATTCTAATTCTAGGGCTATTCTCTAGGGTACAACAGCTGAGAGATTGCAGAAGAGCTGGCATTACCCTCTGGCCACAGACGTGGTATTGAAAACCTACTCCACACAATAAGATGAAACAGAATGGGGAAATTACAGAAAAGAGGCAGTGATATCAAATAGCAAGTGCTAATTTCTTTTTTTTTTTATTTGCTTGCATTTCACTTAGAAACAGAGTAAAAATAATATCAAGCGAACCCACTTGAAACTTCAAGAATTACCCCAAAACTGGTTCTTTTAATAGAACTACTGGCAAATAACATACTTAGTACTGTTATAGGAGAAACTCTGGGAAAATCAAGCTAAATGATGCTTGCATCCTCTGAAGACTTATGCATCATCCTTTACAGTGACCGGTAACTGCGTCTTCCAAAAGAACACTTAGTTTTTATTTTCCATGAAGTGATAGAGAGAGGAATTTCCATAAAGCAACTGTATGAATTCTGCATTTGGTTGTTAAGACATGTGATGCAATCGTTTTGAATTTATGCTGAAAATTCAATCCTCCTGAGGAAGATATATATGAGGAGTTAAGCGAAATAATGTTAAACCTTTCCTATCAATAATTGCATTTCAATAGATTCAACAGTCTTTGTGTGAGTCTCTGTTTTTGTGCAGTAGGACGTACATCTAACAGGGAAGAAAATGTCCTCATTAAACTGTTGTCAGTTAAATAGTAATGAAAAACTGAGAAGAGAATTTGTAGAGAAAAGAATTATAAGCACGTACAATGATTGACACATAATGTTTGATTTTAGTTGTTGCCATAAAGTGAGTTATGGGACATTGAGACAGACAGAGATCCCTGTGTTTCAAAGGATTATGTCAGTCGGACTCTCCTGCATGCCCCCCCGCCCCCCAAGCCAAGGCCGTGTGTCTGTCTCACAGAGCATTGTGTGATGGATGATCTCCTGTCCATTAATCACAGCTGACTGGAGCAGATCGGAGTTGAGATCAGCCAAAACAGGCTCTCCTATGTGGAGTCATGGCAGGTCAGATTGTGGCCTCAACAGTGACATGGAGCTGAAATGTTGCATCACATCCGGGGAAAAAATAAGATTTTTTTTTCTTCTATTACCCACCGTATGGTTTTTGCATGTCTAAAAAAATCATACATTAAAAAAATATACATTCTTAAATTTTGTCAGTCTATAGGTGAGTGGTCAGAAACTTATTCAGCATATAATGAATAATAAAACCAAAAGGAGTCATTCCGTCCAGGTTAGATGTCGAGAAAATGTGGGACATCTCCATGAAAGCGTATAGCAGCATAGCAAAGGCAGGTCACGTGACCCTGGGGTGGTGCAGGAAGGACAGGGAGGCTCAAAGCCGCATTAAACATTCTGTGCCGCCAATGAAGCAGAACTGGACTGAGCTACAGGCCGGCTGGCCAGCCAGTCTAGCGGGGCTGTTGACCGGAGGTGTGTGATTTCCCCCAGGGGATAACAGGGCGACTCAAAACCAGAGACTATGCTTTTAAAGAGGACCAAAAAAGTTTGTCTGTTGCAATGTGCAGCGCTGACAGCAAACGTTTGGAAAACAACATGTTGGCCCTCTTGCTTGTTTGGAACTAACAGCACAAAGAGCAGTCACATTAGCGTAAAACTAAGTGTGTTATGAAATGCATGCAACATGCTCACATTCTTAAATAACTACCCTGCATTAGACCAGGAATACCCTGGAAACGCACACTGCACATTTTAAGCCTATATTAAAATACTAATGTAGAGAAGTCTTTGGCAGAGTTAGGAACAGCCCTGGCAAGGAGAATCTTGTTACTTAACTTTATTTATAGCTGTGTACAATGGAGCTACTGAGGACTAGATTAGTCCAGACATTGTCCTTTTACTAAGAAGTAAAGGATGTCTTTTGCTAACACCATATTTTGCTGAAAATTATCTGAACTTGTACAAGCCTACACTATTTAATAAAAAACAGTAAAATCAATTACAAATCAAATTAACAAATGTTACATATTAATAAATACAATTTTTTACATAAATTAAGAAATATGCAGAGATGAGGAGTATTAAATCATTGAGATAGAGTGTAGCAAATTTGTATTTGTTCATCGCTAACTTTGCAAATATATGCTATTGCTAAAGTTATATAAAACTATATATAAGAAAAACTGATCTTCCTCCGCACTGACGTAAGCTCGTTACAAAGCCTATGCCACAACATTCCTTGTTCCAGAAAAATCGATGCTATGGCTATTTTTTCACCAGTCACGCCTCATGGCAGACAAGATGCACAGCATGTCAGGGATAAATCAAATGGCAGACACATACGGTTGAAAAGGCGACTGGGTAAAACGCTTCTCAGATTTCCTTACATGGTTAAACAGTGCGCTGATATTGAACAACTGATTTAAACTATTCCCCAACCTCACCTGTATTTCATGTACCACTTATATATTACTGCAGTAAATACTGTAAGGCCAGAATCCAGAAATTACGATATTTATTATGTCACACTTGATTATATCATTTCAATCAGAAACCCAAATATAAAAGCTAATAAGAATGTCCAAACATATCCAAATACCATATCCAAAACAAATTACACCTCGACCAAAATAATTCCAAAACAATATTACCGAAAAATTACCGAAAATACTTTTTAAAGAATATTTTGAAAATATATTATTTCAAATATCTTTTGACTTGCCAAAACTAATTTTCCTATTTTCCAACTTTAGTTTAACTTTCATTCGTTCTTTTATTCAATTTTTGGAGAAAAGATATCATGAAATGTGTTATCAGCATATATGAATATTTAAATAATATGTGTATGTATGTAATGATTTTTTCCTTTTTAAATTACATTTTTTCCCCAAACCTTTGAAAAGCCTAATATTCATCCATCCAAATTTCACAACAGTTTTTCCTAGTGCAGGCTTATAGTTAAAAGTTTGTTATTAGTATTAATAATTTCTAAGTACGATTCTAATATGAAATGCATTCATTCTAGTTACCCTAAAACTGAAACAATTAGGTGAAAAGATACACAGAAAGTAGACATCGTTGATGCAATATCCCAAAAAGTGAATATTATAAAATGTTTAAAACTATTTTCTATCTATATGACTGTTCAAAGTATCAAAACTTCCACACAATAATCACTGAAAAGAAATACATCAATGGGATTTATAATAATTTGATTGACATTATGTGCCAATTATGATCAGATGGACACCGGGCTTTGCATTCTATTTTTGTAATGGATTAGAATTCGTACTTTTTCAATGTAACAATTTAGCGTGCATTTTCCCATAGGTCTCGGTTTGGCATGTTTGAACATTCTCATTAAATGTTAGTTTTATGCCATTTTCATGGTTATAACAGGCAGTTCAGTACAAAGTCTCCATTAAGATGCCACAATGGATTTAGGGCAGCAGAATACAAGAATATGCATTGCATGGATTGTATATACAGTAATATGAGAGTACTTGGTTCTGAACAACAAATGTCAAAATATTTCTAAATTTGCTCCATGAAAAAGGAAATAGAGACATCAAAACATAAAGATAGTGGTTGCCCACAAAATGACTGAGAATACTTTATAACCACAGAGTATTTGATACTTGATACACATTTTCCCAGTGACCAGTTCCAGTTAAGCAGACTCACGACTGCACACACATTATGGAATATAAATAGAATGTTTTGCAGTATTACCATTGAAATTAATTTCAAATATTATACCTCTTGACTTAGAGCCACAGACCAGTGCTTAAGCAGGAACCGCAAATTCCTATATCGGTTCATTAATTTTAACAATGAGGAATAGCCATTATGTGCAATATGAGTCAGCAACAATTAATTTACTACTTATTACCGATATTGAAAGACTATATTTATTTGCATATGGATTTTTTTGTGTTTTTTTATTTGTTTTCCGGCTGAGGTTGACAATCAATGTTTAAAACATTGTATAAACCACGTCTTCTCTTTTTTAAACTATCGCACACGATTTCCACAGTTTTATGCCTTGTGATTATTTTGTATTTATTTGTATTCAATTTTAGACAACATCATACTTGCAGTGACAATCTCTAAGCAGTGTGTGCATTACTCTGTGTGTTCCCTCGTTTTCTCAGGCTTTTCTTTGTGTTCTGCACCCTGTCCCTGGAAACTTGATATGTGTCTTGGAGATTCATGAATCAGTAGGGGAAAGGGAGTTGCAAAGACATTGAAGAAGCCTGGCACATCTGAAACAGGATGAGAAAACACACACACACACACACACACACACACACACACTCACAATGGCACCTAACAACATTCCACATAAATGTACATCGTCATTGCTTCTTACCAGGATCAATGCATATTCAAAGCATATGTATCAGTCGTCACGCCAAATACAAGACTCAGTTTCTCATGACAATGGCCTGCTTTTCTCTTTTTCCGGTTATTTTTGGAGCCACTTTCATTGCAATCCACATAATGAGCTGGGCTATCAGGAGACTGGTGCCCTTAGCTGAGGATACGGTTGCATTCAGTTGACACATCAGCAGAACATTAACACACAAGCAGGCGAAATTGAGGGCAATATGTGCAGGTTACTGCTAGTAACGTATCCAGAGCATTGCTGCAATATCCCTCCGAGCTTCAAAATGAATCATACTGGTCCATATTATATCATCCTTACTCCACGGGCTCTGCTAGCCCTTCACAGTGCATCTCCTTGTTGTTTCAGATGGTGGCAAAAATAATACATTCTCACAATTTTGATTAAAAGCCGTAGAATGCATATCACTTTATTTAATGAACAAAGGTGTTTTATATAAAGTTCCAGTCAAGGTGTGTGTGCGTGTGGGGGGGGGGGGTCCCCCAAATCATTCTCAACATACATATAATATCTATAGTATATGTTATGTATCAGGTGAAAGTGGAAGTGATTAATTATCATTGTTGACACCCCCCTGCACACAGTGCACAACAACGAAATGTGTCCTCTGCATTTAACCCATACGTGACATTACAGTGGGCAGCTATTATTTAGCCCCCGGGGAGCAGAGTGTGGGGGCGGTACCTTGCTGGTCAGGGATTCAAACCAGCAACCTTTCAATCACAAACACACAATCAGTATAATACATAATATGTTTCAAAATGTTTGTAATATCCTCAGCCATATTGTCAGTAAACATAATAAGGCTGCTGGCAGTTTGCTTGTAGCTGGTGTCGAACACGAAGTTGCCCTTCGGTCACAGTTAAGATACGGAGTGTAACTGGAGCCCTCCTCAATTTGGGGAAGTGGGCAGTGTTTGCAGGGTCCTGACAGTGAGCCACTCCCTAATGGCAGTGCTTCACAAAGGACCACATCGGTTTTTCATCTTTTATGATCCAAATCATGCAGGCAAACATGTAGCAGGGAGGGATGATATGTGTGTGTGACTCTTTTTTGTTTTGCTGTCTTTGTGAGGACAAGTTTAGAGATTAACAGTGAGATCGATGACAGGAAACCTTCACCGAAAAAAATATGGAGTTTCATCTGTGTGCATTCAGTCTTGCACCCATATGTGTTGATCCCGATTTTATAATATGACTTGTCCAGGTGATCCACAGCGCTGATATATAACGAGTTAAATATCCAGGCCAAAGTGATTTGGCCCTTGGAGGTATGGGCTCCTTTTGTCTGAGTTGGCAAATTCACCCACAACTAAAAAACACAGAGGCGTAATTAATGGATGCATCTCAGCTAAATCCGCAGGGTTCTAAGCTCCTCCCCTGTGCTCCGTCTCCTCATGTTCCATGGGCCGCCGCTGGGCCGGCCGTGGGAGAAAGCCCAGAAGCCCGCGATACGGGAAGCTACAGCGATCCATTTTCACCCCAAATCTCAGCCATTACACAACCTTTTCATTTGCTATTTCAATATTAAACCTGGGAGCCAGGCCAAAGAAAATGGCCTGGAATGTCAGCATTATCAACAGAATGTCCAAGACATTACACCACGAGAGGAGCGTGAAGGGGTGGGGATCTGGTGGACCACCATGACTCCAACCCTAGGGGTGAACGGGGTGTTCCAGTCAGCGCCCCGCTGAGGACGCCCATTGGCATTAGGCACAGGACATTTACCGTTATGTGTCTTCTCAGTGAGGGCTGGTCCTTCATCTGATCTGAACCTGTGGAGGAACTCTTCTGAAGGCTCTAGTGGTAACATGTGTTAGCAATCTGCCTCGTACTGCTGTCAAAGTTCAGAATGCCGTCTCGCCTTCTCTGTCTATTTCAGCAACGGATTCCTTAATCTTCAGTAAACTGTAAATCAACAACCTAGTATTTTGTTAATTTGAATATTTTTATACAATATTTCAATGTGGCATGTTTTTATTATTATCAAAAAAATGGTATGGCAAAGCTAGGGATCTGTAACCACGATAATAATAAGAAAAAGAAGTAGAAGAATAAAACAAAGATAATAATAATAATAATAATAATAATAATAATAATAATAATAATAATAATAATAATGGTATTGTTGTTGTTGTTGTTCTTGTTGTTCTTGTTATTGTTTTATTGTGTTATTGTTGCTTTACTTTTCTTTGAAATTTCTGTGATCCTAGGACTTACGAATTACAGTTCCTTTAAATTCAATTTAGCCTATTACCTGACAATTAACTCACAATTAATTCACCATTCCTTCAAAATGCAATCACTATTTACTCATTAAATCACTAACTTGAAGTCAGGCAAAGAGGTAATCACACCATAACATGCAAAGTTATAATGATAATAATAATAATAATTCACCATTCTTGTGCAACAATCTTTTGACTTCCGTAAGATGTTTTGTCAGTCCAAAACTGCATGTGCTTGATTTTACAAATGTAGATCTTTAGAATGCCAAATTAGTTGTAATGATCATTAAATAACAAGCTATAAATCAAACATCTGATACCAGTTGCTCCCAAAAATAATTTAAAAAATATCACTTTTATTTTTCAGAAAGTACATGGAGGAGGAGATGGGGCAGGCAAAAAGGTGGGGTGAGGCATAGGGATACAGGTACAGGTGGGGCAGTTATGGAGTTGGTGTTACATTTACAGATTGGGGCAGACATAACAGCAGGGTGAGGCATAGGGATACAGGTACAGGTGGGGCAGTTATGGAGTTGGTGTTACATTTACAGATTGGGGCAGACATAACAGCAGGGTGAGGCATAGGGATACAGGTACAGGTGGGGCAGTTAT